>PVJA010017893.1:0-40839 GCA_004027025.1 Myocastor coypus | reverse complement strand
TTTTTTTTTTTTTTTAATTGAGTGCACTCTTAATTTTATTTTATTTTATTTTTTTTTGTGGGACCAGGGTTCGAACTCACGACCTTGCACTTGCCCAGCAGGCACTTGTGCCTCGGAGCTATCTCCCTAGCCCCTAATTACTTTTATTTCTTGAATGTTTTCTAGGAAACATTTTAAAATCTGCTCAATACATTAAAATGTGGGCTGGAGATATACCTCAGCAGCTCCTAAGTTCGATCCCTGGTACAGAAAAAGTGATATTTACAGAATAAATTTTTTTGTTTGACAAATGGTTGCAGGCTAAAGGTAAGCCTATATGGAATAACTAAGACTTTCTACAACATTTTTCAAATTACAGCAAATTTCATTATATATGATCAATTTTCTGTATGGCACCATGAAATGTGCATAATTTTTGCTCTTAATAGAGATCCACAAATCAGGAAAACAGGAGGAATATATATACAGCTCTTGCATGAAGCAGAATATGATAAATGTTGTAGGAGAAGCACTAGTTAAAAAACAACAACAGTGTTGGTGAGTATAGCACTCTCATAACAAAAACCCCATGACTGCAAATACTAAAACACTGGAGATGTCCCATCCAGCTGGAAAGAATCAGAAGGGACTTCATGAGGAAGTGGAATCTGAGAAGTCTTAAATGAAAAGTCAAGACATTCCAGGCAGAGTGAGGGTGGACATACCAGGAATATTTAGTTGGTTCATTAACCAGACCACAATATAAACAGCAGAGCAACAGAAAATGTACTTGAACAAATTGTATCAGGGAAATCTTAAGTATACACTAAGAAATGGGCTCAAATGCTGTATGCTACAAGGAACAATATAAGCTTTCAAAGTAAAAGAGCAACATGGTCAAAGGTATACTTCCTAAATTGACATTAATGCTGTAGCAACAGAATCAGGCCTCAAAATGGCTTGGGGAAAAAAGATATCCAGAGCAAATAGGTAATTAGGCATAAGCCACTATATTTTTTCAGGGAAGAGGTACAAGTTGTAATAAGGAAAATGAAAAAGAAAGGTGGAAAACAAAAAAAGAGGAGTCATTTTGGAGGAACAATATACTAGATTAAACACTTATTTGTCCCTTATAATTTGTTCTTCCATTCTATATTGGTCAATGTTTCTGTTGCTGGAACAAAATATCTGATAACCACAACTTAAAGGAGGAGGCACTTATTTAGGTTTATGGCTGGCTTAATGGCAGGAATGGCAAAAGGGGGAAAATAAGAAGGACTAGAGAAAAGGATACATCCCTCTTAGTCACACCTTCAATGAACCCCAACTTGGTGTCACCCCCTAACAGCAAATTCAGCTATGAATTCTTCAACTGATTAACCTCCTGATGAGTATTGTGCTCTCATAATCCAATTACCTTCTGAAAGCCCAACTGTTGAACACATGAAACTTGTAGGGGACATTTTAGATCTAACCATGATCCATGCTAATCACTGATCTGTAATCTGTAAGCAAGGGCTAGAAAGCGGATTCCATTACATCAAAAATGTCTCATGGTATATTTGGTTTTGGGGAATAAGAGATTTGACAGATTTTCAAATCTAACCCCTCTGTAAAGTAAAGAACCTTGACAAGAAACCTACTTACTTTGTTTTATATTTTATGACAAATAAAATTGGGGGTGATAAAGTTCATTCTATGCTTCTGTCTGGCTAACAGAAAAGGAAATGAGAAGAGAGTCATGCCGTGGGCTAAAGACAGGGTGCTCAGTGTAAGGCTTTGATGAAAAGGAGCATAAGCCATTATCGCCAAAGGTTTGGTTGATAAACCAATCTGCTCACAATGAAGGGATTCATCACCAGAAAGGAATAAAAAAGAACTACGTGAGCTTCAGGAAATGGGGTGCACAGGCCCTCCTGCAACCTCAGGTGGCCTAACACTAAGCTGTGCCCCATATAAACTCTAAAACCTATGCCCAGACCCAGAGAGCATGCTCCTGTTGCTGCTACAGATCACTATGAGCATGAGGACATTGGAGCCCAGATGGCACAATTCCAATTTATGTGCATGAAGCTGTTTACCATTTTGACATTTGATGTCTTCCACCAGCTAACAGCTGGAAACTTTCAAACACAAGTCTTACATCTTAATAAGACTGTATCTGCTATTACATCTAGGGATTTAGGATATTCTCAGCAATCACCCTGCCTGAGCTTCTCATATGCTAGGATTATTATGTACCTATAATGAGACCTGTGTCATCTAATCAAACACTAAAAAACATGTCTAAGACACAATTTTTAAGCAACTCTATAATACTGTAACATCTTAAATTGCTTACTTTTTCTTTCCAAACTTGCACCTTTAATACTAACTCTACCTTTAAATATGGACACTAAATCTCTTTTCGTAATATTAACCCCCGCGTCTTTAGTATCCAGCACATTATTAGACACTAGGCACGTTTTCTTGGATGGAAAGAGAATGAATAGATTTTTATTCATTTGGTAGATTCAAAGCAGACAAATACTGGTAAAATGGGATGAAATTCCCTACGTCAGTATATTATCTTTACCCTTTTTTCTACCCTGAGGCTCAAATGAGATAGTTTCAGGCTGGTGGTCACCATGTCTTTTTTTTTTTTTTTAAAGACAGGGTCTCGCTGTGCAGTTGAGGCTGGCCTTGAGCTCACTTTTGTAGTCCAGGCTGGTCTCAAACTCGCACTGATCCTCCTGCCTCAGCCTCCCGAGTGCTGGGATTACAGGAGTGCGCCACCACGCCCGGCTACCATGTCTTTTTATTATGGTTTATTTTAAAGTTTAAAACACAGTAAGACTCTATACCATGGAAATTGAAAAATGATAGTTCTATTTTTATAGTAAAGTCATAAGATCTAATCAAGCTTATTTGAAAAAAATAAAAGAAATTCAATGATAAGCATTAAAGAAATGATCACAGGGGGCCCAGCAGGATGGCTCGGTGGTCTGCAGCGCTTGCTTGGAAAGGCTTGGGTGGCTCCAGGGACCGTGGTTCGATCCCTGGCACCACATGGTGCGCCAGCCCTGCCCTTAGGGCAGGATGAGCCAGGCATAAAGATAAATAAACAAAAGTTCTGAAACAGGAAAAATAATAAAATAAAATTAAAAATTCTAAAAAAAAAGAAAAGAAATGATCACAGTCTTCATAGCACTATGGAGTTGAACTGTTAAGTTTTACTTAAACACCATTCAGTACTTAAGCATAAACTACTCTGTTTTATAAACTTCTGGGCCTTACCGGGTTACCCACTGCTATTCTATTAGTTTATTAGAATTCTTATCTATAAGGTGTGACTTCCTTACAGATTACCCTGGAATCCTCACATCCTCATGTCCCTCAGGAGAAGAACAGGCTGTCTTGAAGCCATTTCCCAGTCATTCTTTACTAATGGACCCTTATCACATGGGGAAAAATCTTAGCAACAGTAGGTGTTCCAGTTCTTACCCACATTTTCTCCATTTACTTGAGAGAGCAAAACTAGGTATGTACTTTTACTTCCTTATCAAAGCTTATTTATAACACTGTGTAAGAAGTACATGTGATTCTATCATTGCCACAAACAAGAAACTATATCTGAACAGGTAAGATACTACTGGTAACAGATTAGATACTTTTCAGCAATGTAAAACAGAATTGTGCCCTGTATCTCTTTCTTTTAAAATTTTATCATGTTGGGCTGGATAGTTCACCAGCATAAATACCTGCCTGGTAAGTGCAAGGTTATAAGTTTGATCCCTACCAGGAAAAAAAAAAAAGAATAAGTTAGCATGCTGAATTTACACTGCTTTTGGATGAGGAAAATATCTCCTGTCTTAGTTACTTCTCTTGTTGCTGAAGTAAAATACCCAACACCCAAAGTTACAGAAGGAAAGATTTATTGCAGCTCACCATTTGTAGAGGTTTCAGTCCATAACTGGCTGGTTCCAATGAAGGGTGGCATGGCACAGTGGCACCCCAGAGTGGGCAGGAGGCAGAAGACAAGCACCACCAACAGGAGCAGCCACACAAAACAATGGCAGCAGCCCATCTTCTGTCCCTTATCCAGGTTCCATGCCCTTGGAATGGGACACCCTTGATCCCAGTATCACACACTTAATTTTAGAATCAAACATCCTAGACCTAGCCATCTCTGAAAAACCCAACCTATAGCTACATGAGACGTTGCGTGGGGGGAAGGCCTTTATATATAAGCTCTAACACCTCCCTAACTAAAACAAATGATAGAAAAATTACTCAAAAGTAAATTTCATATTACTTCACTGCCATAATCTAGGAAAGATCTTGATAGGGAACTGAGTCTGCTAATTAAACATGGCTTCGGATCAATTGTTTAAAAACCTAAGTTCTCAAAAAAACAAAAAAAAAAACAAAAAAAAAATTAAAAAAAGCCGGGCATGGTGGCTCACGCCTGTAATCCTAGCACTCGGGAGGCTGAGGCAGGAGGATTGGTGCAAGTTCGAGACCAGCCTGGGCTACAAAAGTGAGCTCAAGGACAACCTCAACCACATAGCGAGACCCTGTCTCAAAAAAACCAAAAAAAAAAAAAAAACCTAAGTTCTCACCTATGATGAATATTTCCCTAATCTCAACTGATTTAGAGTTGAAAAATCCTTGACAAAGTGCTCAGTTACATACTTTATAGCTAGTTTATCACACTGGAATTACACTTTATGAATACTGTACTGATATTTTTTTAAACAGAAGGATGAATTTTTGCAAACATTCAAAAATGTTACTCTCTGGAGTAGAGTCTTGACTTGAATCAGTGACCAGGGCTCAGAATGAACTCAAATGTCTTTTCTGGGATGAAGCTTCTGCTGTAGGGACTTCCCTGGGACCTTTCTGGGCTGAGAAGTAAATGCTCTACTTGGACATGTGCTTCTGAATTTTAGGCTCCTAACTTTTAGCAAGCTCAGTCCAGCTGACTTAAAGTACAACTGATCAGTTGGCACTTAATCAAAATATGAATAATATCCTAAATCTACACCTTGTGTTTTCTTCATTTTTGTGACAGTCCCATGTGCAGGACCCATCATTTCTTCCCACTGCTACCATGTCCTCCCATCGCCTTTTACCTCATTGTACTTGCTTGAGAGTTGAACCCCATCCTGTCTCTAATTCATTCTTTATATTACATCAAACAAATTATCTAAGTCACAGACACAGTGTGTGTCTTCTGCTGCCCTCTCTGCTTTGCAGATAGCATCTGCTTCTCACATGCAATACAAATCCTTCACGCCTTGGAGTTATAAGCACTCTACCTTCATTGCTAACCACCTAGTCTCCTCCATAATCAGTCCCCTTCCTCCACTCAAGTGAGTTTTTTCCACAAATGTTTCTTCTTGCTGTCCCCATTCTTAGCTTCAATACTTCCTTCACTGCTCAGTACAGCTCTGCTCTCTGTCCTATGAGTGAGTAGCTGTGTCAAGGTCCTCTGCTATATGAGGATACTGCATATCTCACTTACCATGCTGTAACTGTCCACTCACAAAACTGTTAGCTCCTAACATGATGACATGTACTCTAAAATACTCATGAACTGGAATAATACATGAAAGTATGTCAGCACTACAAATTCAAACTCATTGTCTTTCAATACTTATCAAGAGACAGTCTGAAAACTCGTATTTCAGTGGTAGCTTAAAGATTTGACTTTTTCACTGAGGGGTATTCAAAAGTATTCCTGAATCAGACACATTAATTCTCTATAGAAAGCATACTAATTGTTATAAGCAACAGTTAAGATTTATTCAGCATCTATATGTATAGACACTTATAACAGGCACTATATTTCATTAAGCTTAACAAGAAGATTTTATTCTATCTTTATTTTCTTCATTAAGGTACAATGTTTAAAGATACTTTGAAAGTACTCCTATAATGAACAAGACAGTAAGCACTATGAAATCCAAAATCTCATTGAATAGCACTTAGTTTCTATGCTGACAGCTTGTACCAACAATATTAGAGAAGGCTAGGGATGTAGCTCAGTGGCATAGCACCTACCTGCAAAGTACAAAATCCTGAGTCTGATTCCCAGTACAAAATAATAATAATAATAATAATAATAATAATAATAATAATAATAATAATAATAAAATGGAACAAATCCTCTTTAACGTTGTTATTTTACTTGTCATATTATGTTGTTTTATTTCTGCTCTATTATTGCCAGGTAAGCATTGCATTTTTCTTACCAAAGGGATCTGCTTGCAGGCCGAGCTCTGAGTCCTGAGCCACAGTGAAAACAGCCTCCTCTACTATCTCTGTTTGCTTGCTCTGCTTGAATATAAATTTCTGCACTCTTTGAATTCTTTTTTTTTTTTTTGCGGGACTGGGGTGTGAACTCACGACCTTGCACTTGCTGGGCAGGCACTTGTGCCATGGAGCTATGTCCCCGGCCCCTGCACTCTTTGAATTCTTGCATTTTCATAAACCAAGTAGAATCAATTTTAGAACAAGGTAGGGTGCATAATAAACAGTGTAACTGTGGTTACACTGTCTGCTGTCTCAGACACAGCCTTTGATCTGTGAAGAATCAGAACTGATTCCAAGGTATTGGTCCAGGTAAGGAGTCTCTGGATTAATGAGCCCAGTGAGAAGACAGAGCCCTCAAAGGGAAGAAAACACAAAAAGCCATACTGGGGCCTAAAACTCAGAATGTTGCTGTCTGTGTCTTCTAATTTAGGAAATGTAGTTCAAGTAAGGCTACCATTTATTGAGTGGCCGTTACTCAATTACAATGGGTATTTTAGACAGACAGACAAACAAATCAACCGACTTTCATGTTATATTTTACAATCTCTTTGACTACCTTGTAAAGTAGCCACCCCTGTTCTGTGATAAAGACATTCAAGCCCATCAAAGTGCTTTCCCAGTCTCTATTAATCTAATTCCAGAACTGGTGAAGGGTACTTTTATTTGATGTCAGCAATCCCTTGTAACACTTTAACTTTTAATACCTGAACTGACAACTCTAACAAGTGTGTCACATGTTAACATATCTGTATCAGTGGAAACAGTTTCAAAAAGATACTTATAAGGGTCTCTATTAAAAATGTACATGCTGGGGCCCGGCAGGATGGCTCAGTGGTCTAAAGCGCCTGCTTAGAAAAGCTTGGGCGGCTACAGGGACCTCGGTTCTATCCCCGGCACCACATGCTGCGCCAGCGCTGCCCTGAGGGCAGGCTGAGCCAGCCATAGGAATAAATAAACAAACAAACAAAAGTTCTAAAATAAGTAAACAAAAAAAATGTACATGCTTTCATTTTTTCAAGCTAAAACTTACATGTTAAAATGGCTACCCTTAAACTGGTTCTGTCTGATATCCAGGATGCTAAGATATCTTTTTATTGAAATGAAATCAACAGGTCATAAAATAAACTTTCATATTTTTGGTAAAACTGAGCCATTTTAATGTTTTTATAATTTAATAAATCATTTTCTTGATGAATGTAGTCATGAAAGTTGTTCAGTAGTATTCAAGTTAGTTACAGTTTTACTGATTCATCTGTAGTTTTCAGTAAATACAAGTTATTATATGAGACATCTATCAACTAGTAAGACTGCATTGATGCATCCATCATTTATTTTCAGGACTGTTGGTTACTTGGGCATATTTACCCCAAGTAATCTTGCCTCCTTATGTCACAAGGTCCAACTCGCGTTCACCTCAATCACTGTTCCTTTGGTAATAACCCCCAAAGTTGTATACAGAGGCCGTGAAGGATTCTTTTTCATACCAAGTATTGGCAGGCAACAGGGAGTTTTCAGTTCAGGATGTTACGTGGGTCTTCTTAAAATGTAAGCCCACTGACCTAATGAATCTTTCCTATTTAGGTGGTTTTCTTGTAAAGCCATCTCCAGCAAAGCAGACTTTAGTAACTATTCTCTTACATATGCTTTCTCTCTTTCCAGTTCAAATAACTTTCAACACTTCTGTTTCTCCTTGGGCACAAACTTTAGGTAAAGGAACTTCCCATTTTCCCACCTTTTCATTTTTGTCTAATCATGTTGGAAAGTACTTTTGCACAAGACTGTTCCTCTCTGTCCAGCAGGTACACAGGCACTGTTCTTTGTGGACTCTTCTCATCATTCTTTTGTTTGGTGTTTCTCTTTTCATGCATCTTGATAAGTCTTCTTCGTTTATATTTCTCCCTATGGCACTGTTTGTGATAGAGCTTAGCCTTCAGGCCATTTTTTTTTTTTTTTTTTTTTTCCTTCTTTGAACGTTCATGAGCCTCTTGACTTTACTTCTTTCTCTTTTTCTCATTGTAATACACGCGGTAACTATGGCGTTTATGGTATAATTCAATATATTCATTCTGTGGCATGATGGCAGCTGCAGAGCCGCCTCAGGTGGCCTCAGGTGTACAAAGAAAAATCCTAACTTTGGGGTATCCCTGACACACGAGCTGCCTCAATGCAACCGGAAACAGGAACTTTTTTTTTTTCACTTTTAATGTTGTATAAATTTACATAAAGAAATCCTAACTATCTATCATTTATTAAAGATCACAGCATAAGCCTTTGAACTCAGGGGCAGGGCACTTGCAGTATGCATGAATTCCTCAGTTTGTAACATCACAAAATAAAAAAGTCACCACGAATGTTTTAAATTATTTTATTTTAATTTTTTGTGGTGGGGTGTGTGTGTATGTGCTGGGATTGAATCCAGGTCCTTGCACTAAGCTACTTCTCCAGCCCTTTCTTTTTATTTTGAGAACAGGTGTCACTAAGTTGCTAAGTTGCCCAGATTGGCTTGAACTTGTGATCCTCCTGCTGTAGCCTGCCAGAGGGCTCGTACTATGTGTGTGTGTCACTATACCTAGCTAGATTTTTTCAATTAGGAAAAGTGTTCTAACAAACATACATTCATTCCTCAATATTTGGTTTTATTCTTAAATGAAAGGCAGGAAAAAAATTCACAAAATAAATATGAAGGACCAGATGATGACAGTGTTGGCGCTACTTGGCATACGTGGGGAAGACTCTAAACAGTTTGGCTGCCTGTGCTGAAGCCACTGCCTCGGCAACCTTCTGAACAGCTCTCTGAATCCAGAGAAGGGACTAATGGGGATGAGGATGCAGCTAAACTTATTTTTTGAGCAAGATTTGATAACTACATTAATGCTTTTAAATAATACACATAAAAATCTTGCTTTCTGACATATTCTCTCCTTTACTTGTCATCTTCTTTGTAAGTGAAGACAATCTATGAAACGTTTTCAGGACACTGAGTTGCTTTCCAAAAGATGCAAAGGAATTTAAAGTAATGTTCCTGAAACATTTTTCTGAAATTCAGTATCCACGAACTAAGCCTAAAAATTACAACAGACACAATTCAAGGAAGGCACAGATTGTGAATGTTAATTACGCCACAGGTTTATTTAGTTGATTTCAGCAAATTAATTTCATTTGTATTATATAAATTCTGTATATTCTCACTGTAAAAATAGAAATGATAAATTCTACTGATATACTATAAAAGAAAGATGGCAATAAATGAACTCTGTTGGAATAGTTTCTTCTCTTAAGCCAATTATTTCTAAAATCCTTAAGAGTCTAGATATCAGAATAAAATGAAGCAGACATTATAGTATTTGTGGCTAAGGGGAAAACTCTGAAGACAACTTTGGAAAGGGAATAGAGGTCAGAAGTCCATGTTTACACAACTGATTTGTTGAAAAGAAAAAACACGGAAAATAGCTGCCTGACTTTATCACAGATTTCCTAGAAAAGTGATGGTAAGCCCTGGAGAGACCAAGTACACGAACTGCAATCCAAAATCCACTTCTGAACTGAAAACTTTCCAGTCAGGGGGAGGGGGATCCACTTCTGACATTTTTTGGAATAATGCTCTGTAGTTGAGACTGTTCTTGAACTCACTATGTAACCTGGGCTGGCCTCCAATTTACTGTAATCCTTCTGCCTCACACTCTAAAATGCTAGGAATACAGATGTATGCTACCATATCCAGCCTTAAAACTCAAACATTGCAATTAAACCTGAATACTAATGTTTTATTTTATAAAAAGCAACACATTAACATGTTCTATCTTAAAAGAAAAACACTGTAACAGAGCTTTCAATGATATAAACAATTTTTTATTGAAAAATGTGGAAGTTTGGTGTAAGGTAGACCGCCCTGGGCCTGCCAGAAACTCATTTGCCCCAGAAACTAGGCCCAGTGTGGAAAACTGCCACAGAACTCCCTGAAGAAAGACTAGACACAAGACCCACCCAGCTGATACACGAGTAAAACATCTTGCCAGAGTGGCACAAGTTCCCCTCCAAGGACTGCAGCAGGAAGAAGTGGAGCTCAGCAGCCAGAACCAAGCCACACCTACCTGAACAAGTTTAAATTTGGTAGATCTGGTGCGAAAATAAGAACTCTATCAAAGTTCTACACTAAAGTTCAGAAGGCAAGGTTATACAAATCGACAGAGAAGCACCAAAATGCATTCTCAGGCCTAGAGCCCACCCAAAACAAATGCAGGAGACAACAGTATAGAAGAAATTGGAAAACACATACCTGAAATCTCTGAAATAATAGCATCTGAAGTAAAGAAACAATTGCAGAAAAGCATAGAGGAAATTAGATCAGAAATAATTTCTGAAGCAAAAACAGAAATACCTATAATAAAAGAAGTACTAAGTGCTTCTAAAAAGGACAGTGATTAAAAAACAATAAGAGGAGAACAGAAAAATGATGGGGATCCTTGAATGAGCAATGTAGGAAAGGAATAGAATGTATAAAGCAGATTCAAAATACTATACAGGAACCTAAAACCTCAATCAAAAGCTGGCAAAACTGTTTCAATGAGAGTGAAAATAGACTTTGAGACCTTAAAGACACCACTGCAGCTAGTAAAGCGGTAAGAAAAGATCTCTTAATAACAACTAGGATGCAGGAAAAAAAATTCAACATCTGCAAGATGATGCAAAGATGAACAATGTAAGACTAACTGGCATCAATGAAAAAAGAGACTGTACAAATGATATAAAAGAATATGGGAAGAAGTAGTAACAGAAAACTTTCCAAATATGGGAAAACAATTTGATATTCCTGTCACTGAAGCATGTAGAACTCCAAATAACATCAACTGAATTAAAACCTCACCCAGACATATAATAATCAAGATCGCAGAAATTCAGCACAGGAACCGTATATTAAAAGCTGATAGAAAAAAGAAACAGATCACATTTAAAGGAAAACTCATCAGAATAACGGCAGATTTCTCCAAACATACCATCAAGTCAAGAACAGCATGGAGCAAAGTACTTCAAGTCTTGCAAGAAAACGAATTCCAGCCCAGATTGCTATACCTTGAAAAACTCTCTTTCAAGTTCAATGGAGAAGCAAAATATTTCCAGGATAAAGAACAGCTAAAGAATTTTATGATGACAAAGCCAACCCTAAAGAGTTTACTAAAAGATATTCTAGAGAAGGATCAAAATGACCACAACTCCATGAAGGAAAAAGGAAAGAACCCATCAAATAGGGCAAACAATTAAACACAGAAGAAAAAGAGGCATACAAAAGTAGTCTTTCAACTATTCTTTTGTATACAGCAGCAGATTATATCCATCAGCATATTCTACAAATGGACTTCTCCTGCACCCTATGGGTCATGTTTCTGCCTGGTTCTACACGGTACTTATCAAGGAAATACCAGTAGCTCAGTCTCACAAGTGACACCTGGTCAGCAGTAAATGTCATGGACACTGTCTGTGTCAACATACTAGAATTTTGTGTGATATTCTATCCACAAACTGTTAAAAAGTGCTGGTCATACATTTGCCATTCCAGTATTTATGTTATGCTTCATTCTTAGTAATTCTTTATTACCATGGAAACTTTTTCTTAGTTGATACCTTTGTATATATTAACCTATTCAAATACTATGTGAGTACTCTGAATTGATCACAAATTCATACATATGATACACAACATTCTGGCCTCTAAACAGAACTCATGATTCGATTTGATTTTTTGAATAGTTTTAAAATATTTAATTTAATTTTAATTAATTTTCTGAATATTATTTGATTATACATTTTGTTTTATGATTCATACTGTATCTCTGCCTTACAATCTATTTATGTGACATGATATATTTTCTCCTAGTATTAGAAACTTTAAAAAAAATACACACACACACACACACAAGGGCTATGATAGTTATACAGCTACTTTGTCTTAGTTCATTCAGAATAAGTTTATACTAATATTCTTTAGACAAAATATCAGATCTGCATCTTGTCCTCTGAATAACAACTATGAAGACAACAATATGCATGGTATTAATTATTGCAACCATCCTACTAACTTGTTTTGAAACTGTTTCATTGTTAATCATTTTTTCATTAAAATGAATTTTAAAATATTTTTAAAATGTGAAAATTTCCATTTGGCATGCATCTGTACAATTACTGTGATCTTCACTTTTTATGTATGCTGGCTGATACGTTGTCAAACACTGGTTGGAGTGACCTGGCTCTGTGTTCTCACTATGGCATGTGTGCTAGAGGTTCGCCACCACTCTCCCAGAGGCAAAGAATTGCCCTTTAATTTCATCAGGAAGACTCTATGCTCAGAACCATGGAGAATTATTATGCTGTAATTGGGGCTGGGATAATCATTCAAATATAACAGTTCTCACCTTTGAATTATTCTTAGAAGATCATATCTCTAAAAGAGCTAAAAAAAATTTTCATTAAGCAAAGTAATTAATCTCATAATAAACACATTTTGAAAATATTACTTTTAAATTATTAGAACAAGCCGGACGTGGTGGTGCAAGTCTGTAATCCCAGCACTCGGGAGGCTGAGGCAGGAGGATTGGTGTGAGTTCGAGACCAACCTAGGCTACAACAGTGAGCTCAAGGCCAGCCTCAACTGCATAGCAAGACCCTGTTTCAAAAAGACAAAAAAAAAAAAAAAAAGGAGAAAAATATACAACAGCAGTCTTTCAATTATTCTTTTGTATATAGCAGCAAAATACTTCCATCAGCATATTCTACAAATGGACTTCTCCTGTACCCTAAGGGTCATGATTCTGTCCATACCTACAGAGCAGATATCAAGAAAATAGCAGTTGCTCAATCCCACAAGTGATACCTAGCCACCAGTAGCATCACGGACACTGTCCATGTCCACAACATACCAGAACTTAGTGCAATATCCTATCCCCAAACTGTTAGAAGTGCTGGTCATATATTTACCATTCCAGTATTTTATTATGTTTAATTCTTAGCAATTCTTTACTAGCATAAAAACTTTTTCTGAGTTTATATTCCTGTATATATTACTTTAATCAAGTACTATGTGAGTACTCTGAATTGATCACAGATTCATACATATGATACACTACATTCTGGCCTGTCAGTTGGACTCACAATTTAATTTTGATTTTTTAATATTATTTTGAAATATTTAATCTAATTTTCATTTAATTTTAATTAATTGTTTGAATATTATTTAATTCAATTTTAGTATTTGTTTTATGATTTATACAGTTTCTCTTACAATCTACTTATAAGACACAGTATGGTATTTTCTCATAATACTAAAACTTTTAAAAGTGTATTATCATTAGAAAAAAAAAAGACAAAGGAAAGGAAGGGATGATGTATAGTGTACCTAAGAAAAGTCACCTAGAGAGAAAACATTCTCTTAGGCTTTCACAGAAAGCAAACTGGTCAAGCAGTGGCCATGACTGATCCAGACGACTGACACTGACAACAGTTCTACAAAGCACTGTACATGGTTTCAAAGTAAATCCTGAAAGGATTTGACTGACCTTCGGAGATACAAAAGTTACATGCCTTGTTATGCAGGTCTTGCTTTAACTTACCCTTAACCATCCAACAGTAAAGTGTAACCATGAGACATAAAACGTAAAGCTAGATTAGTATGCTGATCTGTAAAAGGCTTAGTTAAATCAATAGTTTCCAACATTGTCAGTTCGGCCAGTAACCCACTGTGATTATGGAATACTGGACTATGTACACAACTACTTTCTCTTAGTTCAATGAGAAGAAATTTTTTGTACCAGCAATGATGAGAAAAATTATCATGTCTACATCCTGTGCTCTGTATAACTACTACAAGGACAACAATATGCATTATATCAATTATTGGGAATGTACTACTATCGTGTTTTTGAAAATGTCACATTGTTATAGAAAGAAAAAAAATGAATGAATGAATGAATGAATGTAAAATAGCCAAAAAGGAGGAGGAAGAATATAGGCATGCAGGTAAGCAAGCCAGAAGACAGTACTCTCAGGGAGTCCATGTCTGTGTGCAACTCTATGGACGTGACTGCAGAAACCAAACACTGATGATCAACAGTGCTCATTAAACAGTGATGAACAGCGGTTCTCAATTTGTGGGTCGTGACCCTGCCAGGGGTTGAATGACCAAAACACAGCGGTCACACGACCAAAACACAGGGGTTGCCTAAAGCCATTCCAAATTATAACTGTAGCAAAATTACAGTTTTGTTTTGTTTTTTGTTTTTAATTTTTTTTTCCTTGTTTCAGAACTTTTGTTTATTTATTTTTATGGCCGGCTCAGCCTGCCCTGAGGGCAGGGCTGGCGCAGCATGTGGTGCCGAGGATCGAACCGCGGTCCCTGAAGCTGCCTAAGCTTTCCTAAGCAGGCATTTTAGATCACTAAGCCAACCTGCCGGGCCCCGCAAAATTATAGTTTTGAAGTAGCCACCAAAACTATTTTTTGGTTTGGGGTCAGCACAACATGAGGAACTGTATTGCGGGGTCACAGCATTAGAAAGGTTGAGAACCACTGCTCTAGAGAGATCCTTCCTTTAAGAAAAAAGTAAGTTTCAAAATCTTTTGTTAATTCCCAATCTAGGGATTTCTCAAATGAATAAAACATAAATGTTGTAAAAAAATTAATAATCAGTTCTTAAAATAAGGCTAATAACATCTTTTTATCTTCATGGTGAAAATTTCACATGCAAAGAAAATAAAAAACATTTTGCTAAAAATAATTTCTGATCTAAGAGTCAATATTTTTCTGAAGTTGAAACCATATATATTAATTTGTGCTTTTTATTAAGAGAACAGCAAAAAGTATTAACTTACTGTGTACTATCCTATAGTCATATAATGCTTATTATTTTTTTTAAAAAAGTGTTTTTAGAGAAAGATACAAACAAAAAGAGCCAGATCCTAACACAACACACTCCTTCGACAAGAATGATGCATTTTCCCATCCACTTTGTCTCAAGTTATCACACTCTGCTGCCAGAAGTCCAAACAAGCCACCAAGCATCATTCAGTGCTTCTGTTACACGAAGCCTACATCAAATCTTGGTTTTCTTCTTTGGAATTTCTCTACAATAAACTGATAAAAGTGTTTCTAATTTTTTAAAAAAGGTTTTTCTTATGAGAAAGATTCATATGGTGACTGACTGGCAGACTGAGTGCTTTGCACTTACCATGGAGGAAAAATATGAATGATGTCCTGGGGTCGTCCGCAGAGGTAGGCTGCAGTCTCTCGCGTAAACAAAACTTTTAAATTGGCTCCTGGTGCAGGGACCATACCTGGGTGAGAGGTGGGGGATGGTGGACCCACTAACTGCTCACACGTGGCAACTTGCATGGTGCATTCCTCATGTAGCTCTAGAATTTTTACAATTAATATACCAGATTTTCTACCTAGAGGTTTAAAAAAAGAACAAAATAAAAAAATGAAGCATAAAAAGGCATGGTTCACGTATGAATAAATTATGAATAAAAGATTCACATTCAGATAGCTTTATTCACCTGCAAAAAGTCTACAAGCTTTGCAAAATAAAATATCAACTCATGCTCACTATAACATCTTTTTTTAATCGAAAAATACCTGCATGTTGCATCTAATATGTGCATGTCAGGCAACATAAGATAGTTTTCTATCATCAAAAAACATATCTTGTGGCCGGGCATGGTGGCGCGCGCCTGTAATCCCAGCACTCGGGAGGCTGAGGCAGTTAGGATCGGTGCGAGTTCGAGACCAGCCTGGGCTACAAAAGTGAGCTCAAGGCCAGCCTGAACTGCACAGCGAGACCCTGTCTCAAAAAAAAAAAACATATCTTGTGTATATGGAAACCTAAGACCCATCTTTTCACTTTTCTGTTAAAATGTATTTGGTCTCACCTCACAGCTCAGACTCATAGTGAATTCTCCTGTTTTCAACCTTCCCAGCACAGAGATTACAGGCATGCGCCACCATGCCCAGAGTAGGTGGCCGGCTCACTATGCCTGGGAGGTGGGTGCAGGGCTGGCCCAGCATGCCAGTATCAAACCCTGGCCCCTGAGCTTGCCTACACAGGCATTTTGTCCACTGAGCTATCTCACAGGCCCCAGACCCACCATTTTATGAAGCATGCTGTTACTCCCAAATTTTGAACCCTTTGGTAACCATGACTAAAGGAGTATGGCTCCTCTTGGTGTTTCTTTTTTTTTTTTTTTTTTCTTGGTGTTCCTTAACATGTTCCCTTTTCATCACTGGCTCTGATTCTCTGCTTTGAGACAGACAGGTGGATGAATCGATGAGCGGGCGGGCAGATGGATGGGTGAGTGGGCAGACTTGTGGGTGCATGGATGGATGGATGGATGCATGGATGGATGGATGGATGGATGGATGAATGGACACATGGACAGACAACCTAGCTGCAACTCTTCTAAAGATTATAAATGTTAAAAGTTGAGAATCTACATGAACTGCTGAGTATAAAAACCCTGGATCTAAATGGTGGAATTCAATATGGATACAGTCCCCATTACAAAGTTAGTCGAACTATCAACTATCTAGCACTCTTCTCATATGTGAAGTGGACAGCATGCCACCTGCCCCAGTGAACATTTGTGAGAATTAAAAGAGATAAATAAAGGCAAGAGTTTATACAATCTATAGCCCAGATCCCTCAGCATAACTCAGAAACCACATGCATCAAAAAAACCTAAACAAGGACACATATCTTAGTATTACTAGGACCCAACATAAATGAGGAAGATAATATGTTCACACCACAAGACACTACACAGCATTTTCATGGCCTGAACCAGACTTGAATATATCAAATGGAGAGATCTCAAAAACAAGAGGTTAAACAAAATAGATATCTTGCAAATAAAAGACAAAAAATCAGGTATGGTGGTGCACCCCTATATGCCCAGAACTCTGAGAGGCTGAGGTTGGAGGATTATAAGTTTTGAGTCCAGCCTGGACAACTACCACAGAAGAAAAAAAAAAAAAAAAAGGCCTGGGGATGTAGCTGATCATGAAGAGATTGGGTTCAACCCCAACATCAGGAAAAACAAAAACAAAAATTACAGAAAGCAATACAGTATTTTTTATGGATATATATGTCACACAAATATGAAATATGGATAGAAGGACATGAGAAGAGCCAGAGCAGCAGCTGTCTGTGGACAGAAAAAGGACTATGGAGAAAAAAGCCAGGAGGGTTCAAATCTATTTCAAAACCTGCTAAAAAGGACAGAATAGTAGAAAAACATAATTGTATGTACTATCTAGAATAACATGTGTTAATCTTTTTCCTTTTTGCTTCACGTGCTCTTATAATAAAAGCAATATGACATAGATTTGAACTCCCCTGGCTTTTTTCTCCAGTCATAGTCCTTTGTCTGTCCACAGACAGCTGCTGCTCTGGCTCTTCTCATGTCCTTCTATTCATATTTCATATGTGTGTGACATATATATCCATAAACAATACTGTATTGCTTTCTGTAATTTTTGTTTTTGTTTCTTTGACAGAGTTTAAGTAAATTATATTGTCATAAAAAAGGTAAACTTATGTACAGTAGTATTCTAGGCCACCAACAGGTAACAAACACACTAAAAGCCCTCCAAACTTTAACTTATAATGCAGCTTCACTCTCAAGCCAGCTCTTCTTTGTTTCTTTACCCTAAGTGTAGCACAGTTAAAATTCCACATAGCTTTTCAACCCTACTGTTCATATCCAAACCAGCCAAATGTTCTACTTCAGTAAAGGACCTCTTCCCCACCACCTTGCACAGAGTAACACACTCACACAGATACCCCAGGTCAAAATTTTGGGGATGGGTCAGGGGATAGGCAAAAAAGGATGAAGCAAAACAATACACACGCACAAACATACCAAAAACAAACCAAAGAACTGAAGTATCCAAAAACTTTGTATATGACTTTTAAAACAGGACAACACAGTATTTTTCCAAAATTGTATATAGTGCATTTGCATGGATAAAGCAAGCATTATGTTTGCATCATGTTTAATTAAAAATTATTATTTAAATATCCTCAAGATTAAATTCATTCAGTGATAGTAACAAACTATCTAACTTAGTACCTTCCTGATAACAGACACTAAGATGAGTTTCTCTACCACTTTATTCAAATGATTAACAGTGAACAATAAAAACTAATATTTAATATGGTGCCAATTTCTTTTGTTTTAATTTTCTCTGCTCTTCTCTCTCTTGCTTTTGCTTCATTCACTTCTGACTCAATCCTAAACCTTACTACCCTTCCTTTGTCTAGTCTACATGTTGAGTTAGGCCCTATGCTCCCCAGAGCACTATCCTGGACAACTGTTCCTCAAAGTATGGCTTTGCCTTACTACTCTGACAAGGAATAAAATGGGCTTAGGGAACCACATAAATCCAAAGTTAAGTAGTCACTGCTCATTAGGAGCAAGTAAATGGAGATGTGAAAGTAAGTACCTCAGCAAGGAGGCTGAGTAGGAAATGAACACACAGTTGATCTGCCACATAGATGTGTCTATGAACAGGAAAATAAGTTAGGATAACTAGGAAATTATTTCGGTCCATACACACTTTCCTGGCTGGTACTGGCAAAGAAGTAAAAAGAGAATTAGTGTCTTAAGAAACAAAGAGGGGACTAAGGAAATAGTTCAATGGCTCAATGGAATAAGTGCTTTCCTGGCAAGCACAAGGTCCTGAGTTCAATCCCCAGTACTGAGGAAAAAAAAAAAAAAAAAGGAAAAGCAAAGGGTCAGATATATAGCTCAGTGACCTAAATGCCTGTCTGGCTAGATCAAAGTCCCAAGCTTGATTCCCAGTACCAACAACAACAATAAAAAGAAACAAAGGTAAAAGTCCGGATATAGAGGCTGTGGTGGCCATAAGAACACCTTTGGACATACTTTCAGAATTGTTGAGACTTACGCCTGAACTCAGGGTCCATCTGCAATAAGATGCTGGCCTGTTATCTACCCTGTATCCTGCCAAACAAGTCAGCACCCAGGTCTCCACAGCCCCCTGTGCACTCAAGTGTCTGCTGCCCTACTCAAGTTCAGGTGCCCAGCTAAGATCAGGCTCTTGGTCCTGTGCACTGCAGTACTTGTAGGTTCAACTATACTAACTATACCCAAGCAGCAAGTCATCTTCTTTTCAGGTATTCGCTTATGCCTTGAGGGATCCACATTAGAAAGTAACACATATATCTAGTAGCATTTCTTCCAAAAGGTAGGCTATTACAGAAATGCGTAAGTAGTATTATGGTAGAAATACCTATACATGGAGACCTGGGATATAGCGCAATGGTATAGCACTTGCCTGGCAAGTGTGAGTCCTGAGTTTGATTCCCAGCACCCACAAAAAGAGAGAGACAGAAAGACAGAAACAGAGAAAGAAATAGCTATGCATACAAGATGAATCAAACTGTCAGCGACTACAGTTTCTTTGAAGATTGTTACAATTCTTTTTTTTAAAGAATTTATTTCATTTATTATTTTTATTCTTGTTTCAGAACCTTTGTTTGTTTATTCACTCATTTTTTCGGCCGGCTCAGCCACCTCGAGGGCAGGGCTGGTGCAGCATGTGGTGCCGGGGATTGAACTGCAGTCCCTGAAGCTGCCCAAGCTTCCCCAAGCAGGCGCTTTAGACCACTGAGCCATCCCGCTGGGCCCCGATTGTTACAATTCTAACAGTACTTCAAAAACTAAGAACTCTGCTCAAGAACTGATACAAGTGAGTTATAAGTAAACAAGTTATTATGTAATGCCATCATCACTGCACTGTACACTGCAGCTTGCTAGGCTTAGGAAGCAATGACTCAGATAACCATGTCCACAATATTGAGTAAAGAACAGTACTATTCTGTCCACCAGGTAGGCCATCCTCTACAAGACTACAATAAAACTATCACCCATCTTCCTAGGAGAAAATGAAGCTGTCCACCTTCCCTTTCCTGTAGGGGAAAGAAAAGCAGGGAGCAACCAAAGCAAACTATGTGATAGAAGCATTTTTAATCATGCACTTGCAATGAAGATTATTTTACAGTTAGATGAATGGTGCATCAAAGGTCATTTCTGGCCATTAGGACACTATTTTTCCATAAATGCTGTTAAGACTGAACCCAAATATCACCTTATCCAATAATTTTTTCTTGAATCACAGTCAGAAGCAAATACTTTTCCCTTTCAAATCCTCAAATATATTATCTATATTTATCACTCTATTAAGAGTGACTTCACTTTTGAAATAGTTCATTTTCGTTTGTTTTTGTGGTACTGGGGATCAAATGTGGGACCTTAAGCTTGCTAGGTGGACACTTAAGCTGTTGAACTATCTCCCTGGCCCTCACATTCAAACTATAATATTAACTACCCCTAAAAGTACGACAATCTTAGTAGGTTACAAGAGACATAGCACAGTGCCTAGCTGAGCATGTATGCAACAGTGGCTGTTGTTGTCATTCTTATTAGATCTTCAAGGCGTTTCACATTGAGTCTGTTACTGATCACACACACAAACACACACACAAAACAACTAGGAAATAGGTAAGGAAGGTATTAGTTTCTCTCTTAGACAGATGATAAAACTAAAAAATAAAGTTGCCCACAGGACTTCCTCTTAAATTTTTAAGAGGGAAAAAAAAAAGTAAAACAAAATTTAAAAACAAGATGACAAGAAACAATATGTATTGTTACTTTGCATATTAACAACACATTGCATAGTTATCTTTAGTTACTCAGAATACAAAATATATGTATTTAATTGCCCAAACATCATTAGCGCAAACCTTTCTTTTCAAGGAAGCAAATTATATCTCATGGTCTTAAATTAACTATTAAAATAGATAATTTGTTTTTGTTGCTTTTGCCTTTTTTTCCTTTACCCCATCCTAGTTTCTCTTTCCTTTGGAATAGCTTCTTCCCATTTTGCAATATCTATTGCTTATTTATTCTTTTAGTTTCTCATATTAGGAAGATAATACGATGTTTACCTGTGTCTCTGGTGTACTTCCCTTAAGAGTAAGGCTTCAAGTTGCATCCATTTACCTATAGAAATCTCCAGTTTATTCTTTATGGCTCAGTAGTTCTCCATTGTATGAAAGTACCACATCTTCCCCGCCTCCACTCCTCAGTACATGGGCATTTTGGTTGTTTCCAAGACCCAGCTATTAAAAATTGTGCTACTATAACATGGGTGCACATATATCACTGTGAAATGATGCTTTTAATTCTTCTGGAAAGATACCCAGAAGGGGGATAACTGGGTCAAAAGGGACCTCCAACAATAGTTTTTGGAGGAATCATCACACTGACTTCCACAGTAGTTGCACCAGTCCACATTCCCACCTACAACGGAGTTCCTTTTCACCCACGGCCCCTGCAGAATTTGTTCCTGGTGGATTTCTTGGTAATGGCCATTCTTTGTGGAGATGAAAACTCAGTGTTGTTTCAATTTGCATCTCTCAAATGATCAGTAACATCAAGGATTTTTCATGTATTTATTTGCTGTTTGTATTTTCTTATCTGAGATGTGTTTATCTCAGATGCCCACTTTTGGATACCGCCTTTAAATTTGCCAGGTCTTATGATTTCTTTTTAGTTCTTTATATGCTTTTGATAGTAATCCTTTGTCTGAGGAACAGCTGGCAAAATTTTTTTCATGCATAGTAGTTATTTCCTCACTATTGTAATTGTTCTTGCTGTGCAAAAGGTTTTTCGTAAGATTAGACCCCATTTGTTGATTCTTTATGATAGTTGCTGTGCAACTGGGGTTTTATTCATAAAGTCTTTGCCTAAACCAATATCTCCAAGTTTTACCTGTGCTATCTGCCAGTAGATTTAGAATTTCTGTCTTAATATTTAGATCTTTAATCCATTTCAAATTTAGCTTACTAAATGGTCAAAGATATGGGTACATTTTAACCTTCAGCATATACAGTCAGTTTTTCCTGCACCATTTATTAAGGAGATTCTCTTTCTTTCCATGAAGGTGTTTGGCTCTTTTGTCAAAGATAAGGTGGCTGAGTACATCTGGAGTGCTTTCTTCATCTTCTAATCTGGCCCACTAATCTTGGAGTGTTATTTTGCTTTTTTTTTTTTCCAGTACCAGGCTGTTTTTATCACAGTGTATAGTATAACTTCAAATCAAGGACTGTGATAATCCCTGACTTGCCTTTGTTGCTCGGAAGTGCCTTTACTATTCTAGCCTTCTTCTGGCTCCAAATGAATTTTAGGATTGTTTGCTCTAATTCTTTGAGGTATACCAAGATATGTTGAAATTTTGTCCCAAATTGCATTAAATTTGTATAACAGTTTTGGAAATATGGCCATTTTCCCTATATTAGTTCTACCAACCCAAGAGCAAGGAATATCATTCCATTTTTTTATATTCTCTTCAATCTCCTTTTCCAGGGTCCTGTAGTTTTCTATATAGAGGTCTTTTACTTCCTTTGTTAGATTGATTCCTTAGTGTTTCAAAAAAAATTTTTTTGGATTATATTGTGAAAGATATGGTTTCACTAATTTCTTCCTCAGTGCATTTATAATTTATATACAGGAGTGCTACTAATTTGTGAGTGTTGATTTTGAATCTAGTTAAGCTACTAACTTCATTAAATCTAGCAGTTTTTAGAATTTTTGGGATCCTCTATGTAGAGTATCATGCCATCTGCAAACAGTATTAGTGTAACTTTTCTTATTGTTTTTCCTTTTCTTTCTTTTTCATGTCTAATTGCTCTGGCTAAAGTTTCCAGGACTACGCTGAATAACAGTGGAGACAGTGGCTATCTCCTCGTCCTGTTCCTGATTTTATAGTGAAAGCTTTCAGTTCAGTTTTTGTCCATTTAGTATGCTGGCTATTTGTTTGTATAGATGGCTTTTGTCAGACTGAGATAAAGATCATTTATTCCAATTTTCTGTAGGAGTTTTACCATGAATGAGTGCCGGATTATGTCAAAAGCTTTATGGTTTTGGTCCTTGGCTCTGTTAACATAGTGTATTATATTTATTGATTTATATATGTTGAACCATCCTTGCATTCCGAGGATGAATCCCAATTGATCATGGTTTGTCAGTATCTTACTGAGAATTTTTGCATCCATGTTCATTAGGGAAATTGGCCTGTAGTCCTTTTTTGTAGTTGGGTCCATTTCCTGTTTGGGTATCAGGGTAATCAATGCTTCCAGGAACAATGTTGGCAGTACTGCTTCCCTTTTAAATTCATTAAAGAGTTTGAGAAGCAGTGGTATTATGTCTTCTTTAAATTTCTTATAGAATTCATCAGTGAATCTCCCAGGACATGGGCTTTTCTTTGTTGGTAGGGTTTTAATCACATCTTCAGTCTCATTGCTTGATATTGATTTATTGAGGAATTTTATATCTTGATTCAGCCTTAGTAAGTCATATGCACCTAGAAATTGGTCCTTTCGTTGTACAGTTTTATTAGAATACAAGTTCTAAAAGTAGGTATAGATGATCTTCTGGATTTCTTTAGGTTCCACTGTGTTTTCACCCTTTTCATTCTTCATTGTGTGAATTCGAACTTTTTTTTTTTTTTTTGAGAAGGTTGGCTAAAGGTTTGTCAATTTAATCATTCAAAGACCCAAATCTTTGATTCATAGATTCTTTGTATTGTTTTTTAGTGTCCAATACATTAATTTTTTTCCTAGAAATTTGAGGTTTACCATTAAGTTGTTTACTTATACTTACCATTTTTCAAATATGAATACTTACTGCCTTAGGTCTACTTTCATTGTATCTTGTAAGTTCTGGTATGTTGTACTGTTGCTGTGTTCAGGTAATAATAGAAACTGTCTTAATTTGTTCTTTAGTTTCATCAGTAATTCACTGGTTGTTCAGGAGGGTACTACTTAATTTCCATGTATTTATGAAGTTCTTGTGGTTTCTTTGGCCAGTGATTTCCAACATCATTGTACTAAGGTCTGAAAATATGCATGGGATAATTCAAATTCCTTTGCATTTACTTAAGAATGTTCTACAAAATACTATGTGGTCTATTTTGAAAAATATTTGGTATGTAGCTGAGAAGAATGTATACTCTGATGTTGTGGGGAGCACACTCTGTAGACATCTACTAAGTCCCTGCATTCAAAAACTTGCTTCATTTCTAATATCTCATTGTTGATTTTTTTTCCTCTAGTTGATGTTTTCCTGACAGTAGGGAATTGAGATTCCCTCATTACAAGTATATCAATAATTATTTGATTTTTCATGTCTGTTAATATTTGCTTTCTACAGTTGGTGCACTGTTATTTATTGTGTGTGTATATATATATACATATATATACATATATATATATATATATTTATTTATGATTTTTATCACTTCCTCTTGGATTGTTCCCTTTACAGGGAAGGAGTGACCTTCAGTGTCTCTCATCAGTCTTGAATTGAAATTGACTTTGTCTATCAATAGAATAGTTTCTCCTGCTTTTTCTGAGTTTCAGTCACAAGGAATATTATTTTCTCCCAGCACTTGGAAGGCTGAGGCAGGAGGATCGATGTGAGTTCAAAACCACCCTAGGCTACAAAAGTGAGCTCAAGGCTCAAGGCCAGCCTGAACTGCATAACAAGACCCTGTCTCAAAAAGACAAAAGAAAGGGGAAAAAAAAAAAAAAAAGGAGTATTATTTTCTCCATTGACTTAGTTTCTGAATTTTTTTTAAATTAAATGTGCTTCTTGGACTAGGGATATAGCTCAGTACTATAAGCACCTGCCTGGGAAACACAAGGTACTGAGTTTGATCCCTGATACCGAAGGAAAAAAAAAAAAAAAAGTATAAAAATGTTTTTGTCAGAAACATACTGTTGGGTCTTGCTTTTTGATCCATTCTGCTAGTCTGTGTGTCTTTTGACTGGTGAATTGAGATCCCTGAGATCAATGGTTATAATTGGTATGTACTGCCTTATCCTTCTCATGTTAGTTTCCTGTTGGTATATCTTACCACAACCACCCCATTTGTTTGCTTTGCCTCATGGATTCCTTCTGTTGGAATTCATAGAAGTGTAATTCTTTTTATCTCTTTCTGGAGGATCCTTTAAAACACTTTGGAGGGCTAGTTTGATGGTGATAAATTTCCCCAGATGTCCTTTGCCATGGAAGTATCTTATTTTTCCATCAGTTTTGAAAGCTAATTTTTGGGTTATAACAGTCTGAGATGAAGGCTGTTTTTCTTTATAACTTCAAATATTTCACACCAAGCTCTCCATGATTTGAGGTCTTATGCTGAGAAGTCTGTATCATTCTGATGGACTTTCCCTAACTTTCTTTTTCTCTTAACAGTTTTTTAAGTTTTTATTCTTTTGTTTAATTTCTGGAATCTTGTCTAATGTAGACCTGGCTGTAGATTTCTGTTAATCATGGTTAATTTCAAGTCTATGTGCCTCATTTATTATGTCCAATTCTTTTTCCCAACCAGGTAAGTTTTCTGTCATAACATCTGTAAACACTTTTTTATATTATTTGCATTGTCTCCAACCTTTTCACTGACTTCAATCTAAAGTTATTTTTTTACCTCATTGAGCAGCTGCTGGATTTCTCATGGTCCCTTGCTATTTCTAATAAATGTTTCTTTACATGATCTCTAACTGCAAACCTATTTTCTATATCTAAGATCTTGTCTTCACACTGGCTTACTCTGCTAAGACTACTCTCAATGGAATGTATATTCTCCTGGTTATCTGCCTGAAACTGCCTTATGGATTCTATTTCTTTCCTATGCTGAGCATTCATGGCTTCCACAATTTCCTTAAGCTGCTCTATTTTTATCTGTTTCTGTTCTAGATTCACTGAGCATGGCTTTCACTAAAGATAGTATCTCTTAAGTTACCTAGGAAATTATTTCTGATTTCAGTTTTTTTTTTTTTTCTAGAGCCTCCTTTTATTGCTCTATTGTTACCACTTCAAAGAGGCTGGCTTGGGTGGCTTTCAGATTGTTTCACCTCACTATACCCTGGGTCTGTCTTTGGTGAACTGGAGGCCTAGAATTAGATCTTATTTAAGTATCTTCTCATTTTCTGTACTTTTTAAAAGTTTAATTCCTGCAGGGATACTTAAAAATTACCTATGGTGGTTACTTTATTCCTAGTATTTAGAACCCTTAGGAAATGACTAGTTCCCCAAGATAGCTACCAAGTATACCTGGTTTTTCAGTGATGACTCTGTTGCAAGATCATACCTCTTCAAGGCTGGCAAGATAGCTCTGAACACTAACCATCTGCTTAGTCACACACAGGGACTGAGGTTCGAACCTGGCACCACATGCCACACCGACACTACCCCTGGGCACATTGAACTGGCCATGCCAGGTATGGTGGAGCAGCCTGTAATCCTAGCACTGAGGAGGCTGAAAACAAAGAGGATCACTATAGTCCAAGCTGTGTAGTACGATCTTATATCAAATGCACTTAAAAAAATCTTGCCTCTTCAATTTTGGGGGTGTGAGATACTGCTGCCTGTTTGGCCCAGCCCCTGGTTCTCACGCACTGTGCCACAGTATTTTCTATGACGCTCAGTTAACCTTAAGACTTGGAATACCAAAAAGATTAGTTGTTTGGAAAAATGATGTAACCTTTGGTTATAGTGCTACCATCAGCAGTAACAACAGTATCAAACACAGAATAGCGAATGACAAACTGAGATAACCTTTAATCTGTCACTTCTAACCACATGAACTACTTTCGTGGTTATATAACAAAATCTCAAACAAATCAGAAAATTCTGTGCAATATGTTAAGTCCATACAAGTATATATTATATATAATAAAATTTATTATAAAATGTGTATTATATATAACAATTAGATTTTCTTTTCCCTGCATGACTGAGGTTCAAACTCATGACCTTGCACTTGACAGGCAGGCACTTGTGCCATGGAGCTATCTCCTTGGCCCCAATAATTAAGATATAATATATAGTATATAGTATATAATAATATACAATTATAAATTACAATGTATAATTTTCCTGAGTAATTAAAATTTAAAAAGGCTTGGGGAGAAAATACAAAAATAGAAAAAAAGAGATTAGAAATAAGGCTGGAGGACAAAAGGAAATCATGCTAACTTTGGGAAACCAGTGCAGAAGGCTACAGGAAAAGAGAAAAGGAAGATAATAAAAACAAGAACAGAACAAGAACTACAAAGAGCCTAGAACTACAAAGCCATGTTCACACTCATATCCCTAAAAACAAGATCAAACAATAAGAGAGAAAAAAACAGAAGCACAAAAAGCCCCAAACAATGACAATAGCAAATAAAGAAAAGAGAAAAGAAAGAGGGGGTGGGGAGCAGCTCCATGACATAAGTGCATGCCTGGCAAGTGCAAGGTCATGAGTTTGAACCCTAGTCCTGCAAGAAAGAAAGAAAAAAAAAAAAGCAAGAAAGAAAGCAAGAAAGAATCCACTTCTACATTTCTCTCTGCTGTCACTGGCAGACAACATGTGGAGACACAGATTGCACATGTTGATTTATTCCAACAAGCTAGCAGGAGCTTCCTGGTGGAGTAGACAATTTCAGTGAGCCTCCACCTATTGATGGAGACCAGACTCATTCGGCCTGCAGCCATTAGTGCACTGTCTGTGGGTCTGAGCCCAGGTGGGAGCTGCCAGATGGACTCAGTAATCACTCTGACCTCAATCAGCCCCTATCCAAAATGGCTCCTGGCCAGTTGCTCTCTTGTATGGGACGACCCAGCGCTCATCACTCACTGCCACCTAGTGCAGCCCTTCACATCACCACTGTATTTCTCTGTAGAAGCCTCTGGGCTTGCCAGCAATCACCACGTGTCCACAGGTTTAAACTATTCCTCTCATCAGCGAGTCCCAACTCACAGAGAAGGTGCGGTTAGCTACCTCCTTTCTCTTCCCTGAAGTTTCTCCCTTTACTCTCTCCATGGGCTTCAATCTGCACTTTAGATCCTTCCTGGGTCCAGGAGACCCACTTCCCTCCTTCTCATCTTCCTTGTGTTACTATATTTTAGAATCTGCATGGCAATTCTCAACAAGGCTCTTCCTCTGCTGTTCACCACTTCCCCATCTTGGCTCCTCTGCCACAGGACTTAAGGACAGGAAAAATTACTCACAGGTACAGAGCTAGAATTGAACTACATGGGGGTCTGGGAGATAGCTCAGGGGCACAGTACCTGCCTGGCAAGTGCAAGGTCCTGAGTTTGATCCCTGGTTCCAGGAAAAAAAAAAAAAAAAAGAAGGAACTATGCTTACAAAACAAGGATCAAAATGTGTGTTCAATAAATACTAAAAACTGGAGTTTGATATGGCAGCACACACTCCAACTTCAAAGCCAGTTTGCATCTTACCAAAAGCCTTTTTAAAATAATATTTTTTAAAAGGGATAGGGGTATGACTCAATGGTGACCACTTATATGTTAATGCTGCAAAGAAACAAAAACAGACTTATATAGAAAATAAAGGATAAGTTATAGATACAGATATCAAATAAGTACTTAGTTTAAAATACTCAGCATTTAACTTACGAGCCAAGATTTGCTTATTCACTACACAAATAAGTGATTTACTTTTCAAGAGCCACTCTATATGTGTATCTTTTTATTTTTTAATTTTTTTTAATGTATTTGGCACAGGGTCTCACTACACAGCTAGGACTTGTCTTCCTGTCGTCAGCATCCCCAGCACTGGCCTTACAGTCATGTGCCACCATGCCAGGACTCAGTGGCTGGTTCAGCCCACCTGGGGGCAGGGCCCACATGGCCTCTGGTGCCATCGATCAAACCCCAGTCCCTGAGCTTACCTAAGCAGGTGCTTAGTCTACTGAGCTATCTCACCAGCCCTTCAAGAATAGTTAGTTCTAAGTCTCTGGATTCTGCTTTCCCTGTTTTTGTGACACCGGTGCTCTACCACTATGGGGAATTGACAACTAGTGTTTACCTTGTAACACCCAGCTGAACTGAATTAGTGTGGTGCTAGGTGCAGGAGGCCCACCTGAGGATTGTTGCCAACAAGATGAAAGACAAGCGAAGAAGAAGGGGCACTATTAGGGAGCTGTTCAGTCTCTTGGAGGAGCTTGTTGTGCTGGTTTTTCTGATATGAACCCAGCTGTTTTTCATCATCACAGAAACTTGGGACCTTGTCACTCAGAATCGCTAAGGCTCATTTTGGGGGATCTCTGCTCCTTACATGGCATGTAAATAAAGGAGGCTCTCATGTAGATCCCTCAGCCTATTGACACAGACCTTTCATCCCAAGGTCACACACTTTCTAGCTTCCATCCTGAACTTAGGGTCATTGCAGTGCAAATCATTGAAGCAGGAAGAGATGCTGTTATGGGCTCTGGGCTTCCTATTGGACTCATGGTGAGAGGACAGCTTTTAATGGGCTGTAGGTCTTCAGCTGGACTCATGCAGGACATTGCCATGGAATCCAGGTCTTTAGCATGTAGACAGATTTCCTGCAACTCTTTTTTTTTTTTCACTTGACTCTTTGGGTGACTACTACAAAGTGATCCTGTAAATTATGTGTCCTGTATTAAATCATTTCCCTTGCAAAACCTGACTACAATAACCACTGAGCTACATTTCCAACCTTTTTTTAAATTTTCAGACTGCATTTTGGTAAATTGCCCAGGCTGTCCTTGAATTTTGAATATTACTGCCTCGGACTCCCAACTAGCTGGGATAATAAGCATGTACTACCAAGGCTGGCTAAGTCTTTGGATTGAAAAAATAAGAGACAGAGACAGAGACAGAAATAAGAACAAAATTTATTATATGATTCCTGAGATCAGTGACTTTTTAAAATTAAACACGTACCCAGGATCCACTTATATGTATGCACGTCAACTCAAATCCTCCCAAATGGGCTATACTGGTGAATTAACATATAAGAATAACAAATGTTATACAAGAAAGGGTAAAGCCAGTCACTATGTATAAAGAGAATTTGAAATTCTTTTATCAAAGACAGAAAATTTTATTTTTCTAACAAATACTTTCCTGACAGTTGTTGGCATTAACATTAAATTGTTTAAGTATCCAAGTATTAACTACGTAATAATTTGGAATTTTCCTTCTATATTGTTACTCTGCCTCTCTTCATCCTCAGAGACACTTCAACATCCTAATCTACCTAGTATACTGCTTTAAAATGTATATCCTACTTTTTCCTGAAATTTTGTTACTTTCTTTCTTTTTCAGGCCAATTTACCAAGTTCCTGTTCTTCCCCCTCCTCCCCTACCCCCCTCAAGCTTCAATACTCAGTTACAGAGAAAGACAGACAGATGTACAGACAGAAACATACAAACACACCTTGCATAAGCACAGGGATCAGAAACAGACATCAGAGGATTTAAAAGTTCACCTGCTTCCTCTGCAGATAAGATCTCTAACTTAGCCAAAACTCTGACACTAGTCAGCATGAACTGTGATTACTATAAATTTCCTTATTACATTCATGTCAAATTACGGATCCACACTACCACATCTGGCTCCTTTCTTTTTTTTCTTTTTAAATACCTAGCATTGATGTACTCCAGTGAAAATTAAGTGGACCTTTGTTAAATCATTGCTTGCATTATTAATATTTGTTGAGGCAAAATTTTAGTTTCTGGTAAATGTTGTAAGTTGCCATCAGATTGATGTCAGAGATAATTTCAGGATAAAATTCATAAGGCTCTAAACACATCTAGACTATAACATTTAAAAAGCAAGTTCTATAGAAATTCATATTCTTATCCTGTAAACACTTACAATTACTTTCTTCAAAAAAATTTATGTTCCTCTATAAAATTTTCAGTCATCTGCCAATGATGAACAGATACATTGCTTAACCACAACTACTTACTGAGCTGTAAACAATTGTGCTTTCACTTCTTGATTCCACATATTTTGCCTTTTCACCCAGTTTAAGATATTCCTTTCCAAAACCCACAGTAATTCTTAGCATGAAACAGAAATCTGAAACCCAACTCCCTCCTCCAAGAAAACTAAACTAAGCAAGAAAGACTGACCAGGCAACTGGAATGTTTATCACAACCCAGGGATAAGAAATGAGAGCAACTGAGTCTTAGTTGAGCTCCTCAGCCTACATGGACTGCAATGTCAGAGTTACCTCTAACGGGGTACATCACTGCAAACTGTTCTCCAGGGATAGCCTATATGGTCCTACAGAAACTGCTGGGCCAACTGAAGCTCACATCATTAAGAAATCTAGGTAGGCAAATGCATACAAAAACTGTAAGACAACAAATGATCCTTCAGAAAAGTTACACTATACCAAAGGGAAGACTGTTTAATGTTTCCCCAAAACTTATGCACTGAAGCCCTAACTCCTTGTGTGGCTATATTTAGAGATGGAACTCCTTCAGAACATGTTAAATGAAGTATAGAGACTCTAGTCTGACTTAGTGTCCTTATCTAAAGATACACCAGAGAACTTCATATTATCACTTATGTACATAAAAAGGCAGAGATAAAAGCAACACCCTTCAAATTAAGAAAAAGACTCTCAGGCCCGGCAGGATGGCTTAGTGGTCTAAATCGCCTCCTTAGGAAAGCTTAGGAGGCTGCAGGGACCACGGTTCGATGCCTGGCACCACATGCTGTGCCAGCCCTGCCCACGGGGCAGGCTGAGCCAGCCATATAAATAAATAAATAAATAAATAAATAAATAAATAAATAAATAAATAAGAAAAAGACTCTCACCAGGGCCAGCCATGCTGCTACCCAACCTAGCCTCCAGCACTGTGAGAATCAGATGTCTGCTCTTTATGCCATAGGGTCCATTATATTTTATTAGAGTGATTGATATGACTAGGACGGAGGTGACATAGCCAGATAGGAACACCTGCCATACACACAGGTACACAGCTGATCAGCAGCCTCTTTAAGGATCCAGAAAGTAAGTTCTTCTTTATCTAAAAACTTCCCTATTTAAAACATCTTATTTTGCCAGGCGTGGTGGCGCACACCTGTAATCCCAGCACTCCGGAGGCTGAGGCAGGAGGATCAGTGTGAGTTTGAGACCAGCCTGGGCTACAAAAGTGAGCTCAAGGCCAGCCTGAACTGCATAGTGAGACCCTGTCTCAAAAAGACAATAAATAAATAAATAAATAAATAAATAAATAAATAAATAAATAAATAAATCATCTTATTTCATACTACTTTGGGTAATATTTTGGGCTAAAAAATATGCTTCAGAGTCATATTGAGAACACTTCCAGGCAGGCAAGATGGCCACAGCCAAGCAAGACACACGTGTGACTACAGGAAAAAGGTGGAAAAGTCCCTGAAAAAGAAGATGAAAATAGTGGCCAGGGCTGTGGCCTAGGCCTGGCCAATGAGGTCATAGAGGCGGAGGTTCGGAGGCAGCCATGGCTGTCTGATGATAAAGTGGTGGAAGCAGACAATGAGGAAGATGCTGAACCCTGGGCAAGAAAAAGGTGCCAGAGCTAAAATCCTTAGCAAGAAAATACCTAAGAGCAAGTCCACCACCTTCATTAAAAACAAAGAACTCGAAAAGGAAAAAAAGAGGCTAAAACAAGAACAACTGGAGAAGGGGCTGTAGTAATAGCTCAGTGGAGTAAGTGTTTGCCTGGCAAGTGCAAGGTCCTCAGTTCAATCCCTGGTACCACTAAAAAATAAAAATAAAAAAGAACGAAAAAACAAAATTAAAATTAAAAAAAAAAAAGAACAACTGGAGAAAGGAAACCGCTTGATAAGAAGAAAAAGTGGGAAATGGTGTGTAGAGGAAAGCCAGATGTTGTCCAAGACAAACAGAAAGAGAAAACTTCAGAGAATTGCAATTAGGGATGTGGTGCAATTATTCAACACTCTTCAGAAACATCAGAAGAATGTGAACGAGAAGGTTAGAGAGGCCGGAGACTCTGTTATAAAGTGTTCTAAGTTGGTATTAAGTGTTTCCAAGAGAAATTTCATCAGTGTCCTCAGGAATGGACGGAACTACAAATGAGAAAAGTTGGGGCTGGGGGGATAGCTCCATGGCACCAGTGCCTGCCTGGCAAGTGCCAGGTTGTAAGTTTGAACCCCAGTCCTGTCAAAAAAACAAAAAACAAAACAAACAAAAACTACAAATGAGAAAAGTTTATCAGAAAAGAACACAAAAGCCAAACAGACCAAAGTGAAATCAGCAGAGGGCGCAGGCAGGAGCATCCTGCAGGACAATTTCATTCTGGGAGCCTCCATGAAGGACTGGGACAAGCAAAGCAATGGTCCCAATAGCAGCAGCGCAGAGCCTGTGAATGACTGAGGCCTACAGTAGTAATGCTGTGGACAAACTGGAGTGGAGGAATTGTGAGGATGTGTGAGCCAGGAATTTGTTGTTCCCTCTTTTCACGTAAGTTTTCTCTAATTAAGGTGTTTTTTAGCCCTTACATAATTGTTTTTCCTTCAAACAATTGTAAAAAGATATATTTTTGCTTGACCAATAGGATATTCATTTTGCTAGGGCCCTGGCATGTTGACACATATTGACCATAGACATTGGTGTGGTTTTAGTGTCACTGGTGTTCTAAGAATTAAAATGAGCCAGGCATGGTGGCACATGCCTGTAATCTCAGCACTTGGGAGGCTGAGGCAGGAGGATCAGTGCGAGTTCGAGACCAGCCTGGGCTACAAAAGTGAGTTTAGGGCCAGCCTGAACTGCATAACGAGACCCTGTCTCAAAAAGAAAAAAAAAAAAAAAAAAAAAAAAAAAAAAGAATTAAAATGAATTATTTGAAGTTAATATTTTTCTTCCTTCTACCTCAGAGATGTATGTCTATAGTTTGGTGAAATAAGTGGTATCATTTCGTTTGTCTGGTTTAGTAAATTGTTGAGGAATAAAAAGTCATACTGAAAACAAATTTTAAAGGTCATAAGGCTAAAGAAAAAGAACATAAACAGATATTTAAATATGTCATTTTTAGAAAGGGAGCTTCAATGGAGAAATAAATATGTTGGGAAAATGTTCAGTAACCATTTTTTAAAATAGCGAATTAATAACTATGGGCATTCACTCTAGTCCTCTAGGGTTAACGGGTTTCAAATCTACACTCATCCAATCCTATGAAAAGAAGAAGTACACATACACACACACACACACACACACACACACACACCTACAAAGCAGTATCTCCACTAAGTAGACAACTATTTGTTTGTAGCAGAAATAGTTAGAAATACAACACCAATGAACAAGCAAACCCAGGTTACCACTCATCCTTAGTCCTTACTCCACTACTAACTCTTCAGCCCCTGCTCCTCTCTGTAATGAGTATAATAGGGATATTTTAATAATCAACTTCTAATTTATCAGTTAAGTCACTTTATTTGGGTAGAAACAGGCAAAATCGCTAATAGGCTGGAATATGTGAGTGAAGGGGAACACAGCAAAATCACAACTATGGGACGCAGCAAGTGTTGTAGTCTTGGGGCTACCTTCTTCCCACAGCACTGTAACAGACACAGAAGAGAAGAAAAAAATGAGAAGTGAACTTAGTTTAAGGATTAAAATGAGAAAACATAACAAAAAGAGACCAGCGAACTTCAGCGTTAAAAAAGCACAAGGGAAATCAAACTTAGGGATTCCAAAGTTGTAAGTGCTCAAATCCATAGGTTTGACCTGCATAATTTTGTCTATGCTTAGATTTCTAAATTTCTGTGAAGAAAAAAAAAAGTGTAACCGTTTTTTAAATCACACTCTGTAAAGGTTTATTAGAATATCAGTGATTGAAGGGAAATACCGGTTCCATGTTAAATCTAAGGGATTTTATATGTAGAAAGACAATGATAAGTTCAAGTACCTATGGTATAGAGTAATAGTATCACTAAGCTTCTCTTCTGGAGGGTTAAGAACCTATGTTTGCAAACCAAAAATTAGAGAAAAAGAAGGGCTACAAGGATAGTCAATATTTTGGCTCTAGCCCTTCAAGGTCAGTGAGGATTCAGAACATAAGAGACCCTGTATTGTAACATCCTATAACTCAGTGGTGTCCCAAGTTTTCTGTTCAAGAAGATTATGGGGCCACAGAAGAAAGGGATCGATGATGTATAGTGTGACTACAGAGAGTCACCTAGAGAGAAAACATTTTCTCGGGCTTTCACAGAGAGCAAACTAGTCAAGCAATGGCCATGACTGATCCAGACGGCCGACACTGACAAAAGTTCTACAAAACGCTGTACATGGTCTCAAGGTAAATCCTGAGGGGATTTGACTGATCTTGTCAGATACAAAAATTGTATGTTTTGTTATATTGGTCTTGCTTCAACTTGGCCTTAACCACCCAGCAGAAAATTTTAACCACGAGGCATAAAAATTAAAGCCAGATGAGTATGCTGAACTGTAAAAGGCTTAAACCAACAGCTCCCAACATTGTCAGTTATGCCAACAACCCACTACTATTATGGAATATTGCTTTATGTATACAACTACTTTCTCTTACTTCAATGAGAAGAAATATTTGTACCAATTGTGTTTGGAAGAGTTATCATGTCTGCATCTTGTACTCGGAACAACTACTTTGAAGACAACAATATGTACTGTATCAACTATTGTAGCTGTTGTACTAATGTGTTCTGAAACTGTCTCAATATTATTTCTTATTAAAAGTAATAAAAATAAAAAAATAAGAAAGAGACAGAAATAAAGTGCTTAAAGAAAAATTTTCACATTGGATTACCACTTAAGCATAGGTAAAACATGAACAAAGAACTTTAAAAGTAGAAATAACTCAGGGTTTAATGAAGTTATTCTTTCTCAGTAAAGAAACTGAAGGGACTGGGGCGATAACTCAGTAGAATAAGTGCTTGCCTGGCAAGCACAAGGTCCTGAGTCTAATTCCTGGTACTGCCAAAACAAAGAAAGAAAGAAACTGAGACACACATAAAGTGCATATAGGCTTTAAACTATGGCAGAGTTGGGACCAGAACCAGCTCTGGACCCTGAACCTTTTTATATTCATACAATATTTAAAATATATAATCTTTTACAATTCCTCACTGGTATAATACATTATTATAAAGTTCACATAACATATAATAGAATCATAGATTATTTTTAAAATGTCCTACTGGTTTAATGAGTTACCAGTCACAGGGCTGTTAGTAAGCCTTATGCATATTTGTAGCACTTTGTACAGTTATTATTTACTTATACTTCATATAATTACAAACCAAGCATTAAGAGAAAAAATATAGCTCTGTGGGACCCGACTGGAGCCCAGCAACCCGAGTGGGCTAAAGCTGGAAAAAGAGCCTGGCGAAGACTCCAGGACAAGCCCTGGTGTCCACAGCATTGGCTCTGGAGGAAGATCATTAGAAAGGAAAACAGATCCTTTCTGCAGCTGATGCTATGACTGCCTTTGGATGCTAAAGTTTCTGGAAGAACCTTGAATGCCCAGGGACTTTCCAATCCTGCTGCTTATCATTTTCAGTGCTCTTCTAATCCACTTCAGCACTGGGATTGCCAGTGAGCTGGATGGGCTGGAGCACATGTACCTAGGAGTATATGTACCCTTCTGATGCCACCCTCACATAGGACTCTGTTCTGATGTCAAACGTTGACAAAGTAAGGACTGACTTTCTACTTGAGACCATTGCTAAACAGGGCAGGGTACTGGCTTCATGGTACTGCTCACAGAAGCCAATTTGTGATGCAATGTGGAAGGATCACAGCACAACTTGATTCATGGAATGTGTTCACGCAATCTCATGTGAATTTCCATAGCAATAAAATGTTCCTGATATCTTTCCTATTACCTCTCTTATTCACTGGAATAGACTCTGTCACTGCTTGGATTGTGATGTATGATTATAAATTGTGGAGAAACACAAAGTGTACATAAGGTTCTAAAGTCTCAATACTGTTTAAAACATAAGCCGGGGAACATGGAAAATACCAAAAGTAAAGTGATGCCATTAAAAGAGAGACAGAGAGAATTATGAGACCTAGTGGCTAAGCTTATACCATGAAAGTTACCACTTGGTCTTCGAAGGAAATATAAACTGCTCAGTGCAAGTGTAGTGTACACCGAAATGGCACAGTAAAAACTGAGACCTAGTCAACTAGGCTGAGACCATGAAGAATGTCACTCCAAAGCACCCCATGGTGATAAACATTTCAAAGACACTAGACAATCCTTGGAAAATTTTAAAGTGACGCAGTAATATCAGATTTGCTTAAGATAATGACTCATACAGACTGGAAATAAGAAAAGGTTGGTGTTAAGGAGACTAAATGAAGATGGATAGAACATTCTAAGCATGAAAGAATAAGAGCTTGAACCGAAGTAGCAGGCTGCTGGGGAATAAATGAAGTTATTTGGTTTGAGAAATAATCATTTGGTTTGGGGATACAATCATCATCATCTGAGGACCAGATGGGCTGAAAAACTGTAAGAGAAAGGCTACACCCTTGTGGGTTAACAGGCCAAGGAAAACCAGGTAGGGGACTTGGAAATAGTAGAATAGGGGTTGGGCTAGGAAACTCAGCAAGATAGACAGGGATAGTCACAGAGACCTCTAGTCCCCCAGAAAGGGCATGTTGCATTACACAAGTCCAGGGAAGAAGTCTGGAGAACTCATGTTGAATCAGCATAATGGGAGAAGTAAACGAAGAAAGGAAGATGAAAATGAAAATAGGATACAGCAAATCAAGGAGTGCATTATCCTTGAAAGCAAGCAAGAAGAGCAACCAGCCCTAAAAGTGCTACACGGGGTCAACAGGAAAGGTGGTGATTTCTGTGCAATGGTGCAAACCAAGCCAGGTGACACTGTTATGGAAGAGAAGGAAATGTGGGTTTGCAGACAGCTCTTTCAAATTACTATCTCAATACAAAAGTGCAGTTTTCAGTGTTGTCCAACTATGCAAAGATTTTACTAATTCAAGAACATGTTTGTGGAGGATTGACAACTTGTGATCAATGTAACACTCTGCTGAACTGAGCCAGTTTGATGGTGGTTGGGAGACCTACCTGAGGGTTGTTGTCAGCAGCAGAAGAGGTAGAACTGAACAAGAAGAGAGTCTGCAGAACTCGGCTACTGTCATCGTTGAAAGAGCTTGGAATCTTTTGTTGCTGCGAATGGTTATAGTGCACTTTGGGGAAGCTCTGGTCCTCATTTTGAGCATTCCTTCCTGGCTTTGGAGGGGGACATGGCGCACAACTCAGTCTCCTAGCTTTGCTGATAAAAAGTTGGCTTTCCTTACTGTTGGAGGAGCTTGGGACCTCACTGCTACTGAGGATGGCTGTGGTACTTGTTCAGGAAGCTATGGTTCTTGAGCATTTTCTTGGCTGGAGCACAGATCTGCTAGCATAGACTCTTTATCTTTCTGGCATAGACTTCCTAGCTTCCACCACTGACCTTTGGGCCTTCCTACTGCACAGCCATGAAACAAGTTTGCATGAGATATTGTCACAGCTGTAGGTTTTCAGTGGGGCTCAAGCAGGACATTACCATAGGATCCAGGCACTGAGGTGGCCTTTAGCATATGCACAGATTTCCTGCACTCTCTTTGAATAGGATTATTTGGGTGACTATTGCAAAATCATCTTATAGTTAGGTGTCCTGTATTGTTTATGTTGTTGCCCTTTGCAAAAGCCAAAACTACAACAGTGTCCCACTTGTCCCCTGAAGAAGTTTCCTATACAGTAACAGAAAAATAAACCTACTGCTGTCTTTGACCAGAAAGAACTACCATATAACTAATGCTCTTAGATCATCTTCTTTCTCAAAGATTGCAACTTCACAGTGTGGCTGCATCAGGGCCACATGGCCTGTGTCCTGAAAGACGAGAAAGAAAGCCTCGGCCTGTATATTCAAGCAGGCTTCTTCAAAATCTCACCTCCCAATGGAAAACATATAACCCCTTGGAAAGCAAAAATAAGCTCAAGAATTTTGGAAAACTAGATTGGTGGAAAGGTAAAGATGACATACACAAGATTTCAGAGCATGGCAAAGTGCAATGTGATACTGGAACTAGTCTGAGATGGTAAAATGAAGAGCTACTAAACAAGAAAAAAAAAGAAGAGAAAAGCAAGATGCCTTGCTAGTACTAATATTTTTTTGAATGTCAAAGACAAAATTTCAACATGTAAATAATTTCATCATTAAGGAAATCCCATTTTGAACCCTATGAATAAATTCTTATGAGATATATACAATTATTAAGAAATATATTTTACTCACTATGTAATACATCTAGAATGAATTAACTTTGCAATCATAATTGTGCATCATTTATATAAGAGTAGAAAGATTCTCTTAAACTTCAGGTCTATAAAAAATTTTATAGGCTTTCACATGAAAGAGAACAGAGAAAACACAGATTCAATAAATTTACAGAGAATCTACAAGTATCATTTAATAACATTGTATCACCAAATGTCACTTTATAGCTTTCCAGTGATGACAGTAAAAGTGGAATGGCAGACAGCTAAAGTATGATACATACATTAGCTAGAGAATTATTTGGTATTAAGTAATGTTTTCTCAATTTCTCAGGCCCCATTACTGTCTTAAATAAAATTGTGAAGTAATGACATTATGAAAATTAAATATGAACTCTTCATTCCTCTGCTAATTCAACTTATATCTTAGAAAATTATAGACATAGCTGTAGTAGTAGACAAACAAATACCAGAACTTGCTTCTGGATTTGAATTATTCCTCCAAGAGTATTTGTGTGTGTTTTTCCCCTGGCCCATGCCTACTAAGAACATATTAAATACAACTACTGCCCTGAAACATAGGAGATGATAACAAAAGGGAAAAACTAACGCTTACACGCTGTACTTGACTTACTTTCTCATTTTATTGGCCTGAAGAAGCTGGAGTTAGTCCAAAGGTAGCTTCCTGAACTCAGAGAAATGGGGAAGTTAAAAAAAGGAACTGAAGCTAAACCTCTCGCCAAATCATAGCTGACCCACACTAAGGTCACAAGCAGAGTCCGTACAACTGAAACAAGAGGTGGTAGATACTAAGGTAACAAAGGAGCTCAAAAAAAAAAATGTAAATGACTTAGACTTTGCATTACAAAATAATCATCGTTCAACCTATGTCATTTTCATTTCTTAAATCTAAACAAACATGAATTGCTTATTAAACTTGTCATATTATGTGAAAAAGAGTCCTACTAAGCTGAGGCAGGGGTATTGCAAAGTTGAGGCCAGCCTAAGCAATTTAACAACTTAATGAGATCCCGACTCAAAATAAAAAGTAAAATAAAGAATAAAGACCTGGGGATGTAGCTCAGTGTAAAGGTATTTAGTGCAATCTCTAGTGTGATATTTGAAAGGCACAATATATTGCCTGAGATTTATCAAATGAAATGACAGTTTACCACACCCATTTCTTTCCTGAGATTAAATGTACAATATTAGGTAAGTGAGAATAAATCCTTGGGGCCTGGCGGGATGGCTCAGTGGTCTAAAGCGCCTGCTTGGGAAAGCTTGGGCGGCTTCAGGGACTGCCGTTCGATCCCCGGCACCACATGCTGCGTCAGCCCTGCCCTCTGTGCGGGCTGAGCCGGCCATAAAAATGAGTGAATAAACAAATAA
>PVJA010017892.1:0-34972 GCA_004027025.1 Myocastor coypus | reverse complement strand
CTTTTGACATGAAAATTTTGTTCTGGTCCTTGTCATTTGTGTAGTACTTGACCTGCAAGCTAGAACTTGTGGTGTCAGTTGCCTCATGACTTGCTCTTTCCAGCCTGGACAACTTCTTCAGTACTAGTTGTCACTCTTCGTGACTCCAGAGCCAATTAGCCATGTGTGTGGAGGTGCTACCGTATTCAGAAAGCACTGAGCAAAGGCTCTGGCACATAGCACACCATAACAATGGCCTGTGTGGCCCATCAGGTTAAGGGGCTTGCCCAGAGGTGGTGGGAGCCAGACATGGAGCAGAGCACACTGGACATGTGGTTTGATGGGACAGCCATGAGTGCAGGGGCTTAGGCTGAGTCCTCTTGGGAAGTCCCTGCCCCTTTGGGCCCATAAACCCCCTGCTCCTTCTCTTGCCAAGAGCTTTCCTGGACTTGGCATGGCAGCCTCTTGTCTTACACAGGTCCCTTGGAGATGAAGGTGGTCATTTTCTTTACAGTCCCCTGTAGGATTCCTTGTGATCATCCTAGTGGTCAGCTCTGTGGATGTGAGTGAGGGGCTTTGAGGACTGGTGACAGTGATGCGAGTGCAGGAGCATATGGGGTTCTTGAGCCAGGCATGGTGGCACATGCCTATAGAGTCAGCCACGCTGGAGGCAAAGCAGGGAGATATGTTGAACCCAAAAGTTAAAGGCAAGCCTGGGCAACATAGCGAGACCCTGGAGTTATGGGACAAGGCAGGGCCTGGAGTAGCATTCCACTGGGCACTTGGATGTGGCCTCGGCTCCTGATCTGAGTCTAGGCTGGGTGGTGCCTGCTTCAGTGGAGCCATGGAGAGGCTGACCGTGGGTGGAATGAGGCCCTCTAAGGACCTACACTTCACTGGTGCCCAGGCATGTTGGCTAAGTCCTTTGCTGCTGCAAGCCTTTTTTTCCAACAGCTGAACTGTGCCAAGACAGCCAAGGACATTTCAGAGTCCCTGGGGCTTGTGGCCAGGGTGTCACTGGGCATTGCTTGTTTTCCCAGGGCCCAAGGGTTTCTCAGGATGGGGTGGGGGGGCTCTGGAGATGTTCCAGGGACTTTCCTTAACATCTAGGTAAATTGAGTTGCAGCAAAAGCGAGGCACTTGACCAAGGTCTCACCCGGCTTCCTCCTCCTATCTGTCACCCCCTTCTGTTCCCATGTCCTCTGTGCAGACTCCTGGCTGACTGCCTGGACAGACATTTACACCAGCCTCCCTCTTACAGGCTCCTGAGAGTTTTGTTTGCCCTCCTGTTATCGTAATCTTGCCATGCCCTGCCAGGCATACACACTATTTGGTGTGTCTGGCCTCCTGTCCCCTTCCAGTGACTGCTTGAGATGGAGCCTCCTAGGTAGCTGTATATAGCACAGAGGTTTAGGCCTTAAGCTCTGGAGCCCAACCATGTGGGTTTGAGTGTCAGTTTTGCCCCTGCCTAGCCTGGTGACCCTGGCATGATGGCCCTCCTTCCTGGGCCTCAGCATCCTGTCTGTGCAGTGAAAGTGGTGGCAGCACTAATTAATAGGGAGATAGGGATGGGTGACTGAGAAGACATTTGAAGAGCTGGCATGGAGTACACTTCTAAGTGGTTGTCACAGTGACACACATTATTGTCCCAGAGGCTCATCAGGTCTGGTGGGAGTAACTGGGAGGCCCAGACTTGTGTAGGGCTCAGATTCACTCTCAAACACCACTTCTCTGTGCCTTTTGCAAGATCATTCATCCTCTGGGACCCCGGCTTTCCTCTTCTGAGAAAAGGGGAAGAAATCCTAGCACTGCTTTTATGAAACTGTTGTGCTGCCAAAGCAAGGCCTATGAAGGAGCTTTTAGTGTGCAGCGATTTACAAATGGCAGGTGGTGGCTGTCGTGTGCAGATGGTGATGAGGACATTGTGACCACTGTAGGCAACAACTGGCTCGCTGTAGGCTGGTCAGTGTGCGGAATGCTCAGCACCCACGCAGGCTTCCCGTTCCCGCCTGTCCCAATCGCTTTGCACACTGGCCCCAGCATTATGTGCTAGAAAATGTGGGAGGTGCAAAGACCCCATGTATTTTCCAGGCCTGGTAGGTTTTGGGCTCCCAGCAGCTGATGCCATGGGATGTGAGGATTAAGAGCTAGAAGTCACTGGATTACATCTCAGCTAATCATTTTCCAGGTGTGAGATTGAACAAGTTGCCTAGCCTGCTTGAGCCATAGTTTCCACATTTGCAAAATGAGGTCCTGCGGATGTGGAGGTGGTGAAGTTAGCAAAGAACACAGCAGCTGGTGCCAAGGGGCACTTGTGCACAGTGCTTTCCACTGCAGGTGTGGTGGGTGGTGGGGATTATGTGCAGCTGAGGCTGTTGTGCCCATTTCTGGGGATTGCCAGAGGTCACTGTGCTTCCTACGGGATAGCCCAGTGCAGCACTAGGAGGTGCATGCGTCTGGCACAGTTCTGCTCAGTATGTGAATACAAACAAGGCCCAAAAGGAAAGGTGCTGCCTGAGGTCACAGGCAGGTGAGTCCAGGGCTGGACTGAAGTCAAGCATGGTCTCCAGGCTCTGTCCTTGGAAGCGTGCAGCATGGGCGTGCAGCTGCACGGAGTGAGGACCTTCTCAGGCTGTAACCCTGCCCATCGTGTCTTGCCAAGCGTGGTCCTGCTTATTGCCTGGGCTTGCTCCTGTGCACTGTTGAAGATACCTGGAGGCACATCTAGAGTGTCATGGAAGCCCTTGTCCCCCTCACTGGTGGCCTGATGAAGTAGGTCACCTGATGCTTTTTTCTATGTCTTCCCTGCAGCGGCCTGAGCTCTAGAGAAAGCTGAGGCCTCTACCCACAGGCACTACCTACGCCCCCCCCCCAAGCTATGCCTGCTGGAAGTGTGCCCAGCCACTCACAACCGAGGTGTGCAATCTGTTAGTGGCAAGCTCTTGTCGTGGCGACAAGCCCCAGCTGCTCTGAGGGGACAGGCTGCTTTCATGTGGCCCTCAGTGATGCGTCCTTGGTCTCAGCAGGCCCTGTGTTATTCCCACCAGGTCTCTGGGAGATTAGGGGGCTTTTGTAGCTCTGAGAGTCTCCAAACTGTCCCTCTCTTCTGTGCCTTCCCAGCCTATGTGCCCCCACCACCCACTCTCACCATAGGGCCTGGACGCTTTTCAGTTTCCTAGGGCTTTGGTGCCTTCCAGAGCCAGCTGGTCGTAGGGAGTTCTGGATCAGTCTCCCTGCCACCACTGCTGGGCCAGTTCACTGGGCCTCAGGTGACTGCTCAGGGGTGGCCAAGGCTGTTAATCCCTGGACAGGTTCCTAAGGGTTCACCTGTGGCTGGCAGGCCCCTGGGCAATACTCATGGTGTGAGGGAGAGGCTGGAAGCTCGGCCTATCCTCTATCCCAGGCCCCAGAGATACAAACGTACTGCCCCCCCCCCTTTTGCTGCTGTTGAGGCTGACATACTGCTATTAGCAGGGAGCCTTTGCTTGCCTGGCATCCTCTAAGGAGGCATATATCTTTTGGGGTGGACACTTGAAGTATTTTCTGCAAAGAAGCCACCAGCGCTGGGAAACTGAAAAACATCCAGGCTGCCCTAGGCTGGCTTGTTTTGGTCCAGCTGACTGGGTAACCAGCAGAGTTGCCTCTCCTCTCTGGGCCTTAGCTTTGTAAAGTATTTCCAGCTCTAGCTTTTGACAGACTCCAATCTGTTCTGCACTTCCGCCAGTCACCTTCTTCCCTGTGGGGTGGGCAGAGGGAAGAGCCTGGCAGCTGACTGGGCTGGGGCCGGAAGCCAGTATAGCAGACACTTTGACCACCAGCTGGGTCTTGAAGGGATATCAGTCTTCCTTTTCCTCCAAGGACCGATCAGGAAATTGAGGTCTGGAGGGAAAGGGCCTTGCCTAGGGTCACATGGGAGATCAGGCAGAGCCAGAGGTCCCTTATCCTTTTGCCAGCATGGGCTCCTTCCACTCTTGGCTGCCACCTTTCTTGAGAGGGATCAGAGGACTCACTGGCATGAGGGTTGGGAACATGCTTTCTCCTTGTCCATGGAGGGAACCTGCAGGTGGGACCCTGCCTGCTGCAGGGCCCTCAGGCTCGAGGCAGACTTGGAGGAGGGACTCCTCTGAATCCAGCAGGTGGAGGCCGGTGGCCCTGGCAAGGGAGGCAGTGAGGGTGGTGAAGGTTTCCAGAAACAGGGTTGGTGGCTGACGGTGCCCTAGGCCACCTCCCACTGGGGAGGGGACTGGGCTGACAGTAATGCCATTTGTTCTGGCTCTTGGATTAGGTGCAGCTGTGTGAGTGAGGAGTGTGGAACCATTGAGAAGACACAGCCAAGTGCAGAGGAACTGAGCAGCCACCTGGAGCCGGCGGAACTCCGGTGGGTCTTGTCATTCTCTCCCTGGCACCCCTTAGTCTGTCCTGGCTTTCCTGGCTACCATCCGATGCCCTCTGCCCTGTGCAATCATCCTAGATGTGTCTGACTGTGTGCATACTGTGCATACCTATCCATGCAGGAGGCCTGTGGATATAGCTCTAGCACAGGGATCCAGCTATAGTTAGGACCAGGAGCCGGTTCCACAAGCATCCCAGGTCCTGGGCTAACCTGGCAGACTTCAGCAGGGAAAGAGGAGGAGTATGAAGGAAGTGTCGGGTTCTACTGCAGTGCTCCAGATGGACAGCTAGACCCATCCACAAATCTGAGTCTGAGTCCAGTAGGTCACAGAGCAAAAGGTCCTCAGGTCCCTGAGGGAGCCAGAATGATGAGTGCCAAGATATTCGGACAGACATTTGTGGCTTCAGTCCTTGTCCGGTCCAAGGGAGCCAGGGCTTGTCAAAGATGAGGTGCTGCTAGAGCCTTTCCATGTGGCTTTCAGTAGAGGCTGGTCTCTATTTGTGTGTCTGGGAGAGTCTGCTAGCAGCCACCATTAGCCTATGAGAAGGTTCTGTAAACCCCAGTGTCAGACTTCTGGTCCACACATTTATGCAGCTGAGGAAGCAGAGGCTCAGAGGAGGGAAGGTGCTGCCCAGAGACACACAGCAAGCTTTGGAGGCACTTGATCGACTCCTGTCCTCTGTTTGGGCTCTGTCCTCCAATCCCCACCACATGGAGGTGATGCTGCCATCTTCGCCCTAGTGTTCAGAGCCTATGCTGCTGCTAATGCTGTGGAGTTTGACTCTGGCTCTGCAAGACAGAGACCCCTCATGGTCCTGCTTCTCAGACTCTCCTGGGGCACCTGGCAACCTGGAGCTGGGCATGTGGGAGCTTCATGTTGGGTGGCAGCAGGTGGGAGAAGCTCCTGACACACAATTATTTTTATTTCACTGAGAATAAATGACAAATAATCAAGGTAATGGTTGGGAAGTGTCTGGTCTTGTGCCTGGTGTGCACCAAGCCCATGAGGCTGCTGGTAACCACCGTCCTGAGTTGTTTTGCCAGCTGAGATTACTTGCTTCTGATCCTCTCCTGCCTCTGCCCTCTTAGCATAAGGCCACTGCCTGGGGGCTGGAGGCTGTCCCCTTTCTCAGGAGTTCTCTGGCTGAGGGCTTGCCTTTCTGGAGGGAGGTACAGCTTTCTGCCTATGTAAGCTTTGCTGAAGAAGCTGGGTCCACAGTCCTGGGCTGGGCACCTGTGGGGAGCAGCTTCCTGACTGTGGGCCTGTCCAAGGAGTGATATGGGATGCTGTGCACCAGGACCCTCTGGATAACGAGAGGGACTTCGAGCTGGGCTTGGGGAGGCCATTCTCACTGCTTCTCCCTCCCTGGGTCTCCTTCTCTGTGAGGAGCAGTGCCTCATCGCTGCTTGTACAATGGTATTGCCTCACGTGTGAGGATCAAGGGAGGTAAAGCAAAGAATCTTGTCCTTGGGCCTGAGCGTAGCTTGCCTGGTCTCCTGCGCCCCACATGACCCTGCCCCTGGCTGTCCAGGTTGTTTACCTGGTAAACCCTCTCTTCAGGTCTGGTGCAAAGGTGAGCACTCAGTGCAGACCATGTTGGGAGAAACGCCAGTTCTCAGCAAATGGCGTCTAAGTTCCCAAAGCTAGGCTGTCCCTGCCTGCCAAGATGCCCAGGACAAATAATCAAGTTGAAAACTATGATTAAGCTGAGTTTTATACCGGTTGATTGGTGGAGCTTTGTGGGGCCTCTTCTAGGAGCTCTCATTAGCCTCTGGTGGTGTTAAAATACCCACAAAAGGGAGCTGAGAACAGGATGTGTAGGACACCTGGAGATGTCCGCCATCTCAGGTGGACAGAGGGAGGAAGAGCCCAGCTCTGTGCTGACTTTCCCAGTGACTCATCAGTCAATGCTGTGGGTCTCCTGGCCTCAGTTCCTCACCTGTGAAATGGGGAGAATGTATGTCATGATGCTACCGGGAGGTGAAATAATAGTGATGATGCAGGCATATGGAGTCTGAGATAATGTGAATTGCCATTGTACTATATTTAGCTTGGAGATTCCCTGTGGCAGACCCAGAAAGGGGAAGGTAATTGACCAGGGTGACAGCTCCAGCTCTGAGCACCTGACATGGGTAGGTGGTCACTAGGCCTTGAGAGGTGCTGTATGCAGGGGGAGGCCAGTGTTCCCGAGATGACCAGCTGCTGCTGGCCCTAGCACAGGGAGGCAGAAGGGTGCTCCCTACAGGGCCTGTTTAGTTCCACAGCAGGCAGAGTCCTGTTCCCAGCCAAAACAGACCATGCAAGAAGCCACGTGGGCAGGGCTTCGGTGGCAGTGGGCAGACTGGCAGCCCATGTCTGGGCTTCTTTCCCATCCCTCCCTCCAGGCCCGTGTCCCACTGTGCTCATTGCAGACTGCTCTGTGACTACCAGCCAGACTACTGACAGTCCCCGCTGGTGGCAGCCCTGGTGGTGGTGTGTTGGTGTGGGTGACCGACAGGTGGCAGCTGGCCCTGGGCCAGGCAGCACTGTGGGTGGGGCGGGGTGGGCGGGGTGCAGAGTGTTAGCATTGGAGAAGGGATTTACATCTGCTCTCTTGGCTTCCCAGGGGTGTGATTGTGCTGAGAAACTGCACAGCTGGAAAGCAAATGCGAAGGGTGAGGTGGGTCAGGCAGGCTGTGGCAGGGTGACTGAGAGGGGTGGGGCCGCTGGTGGGTGGCGGTGTGACTGCTGTGGGTGTGGCAGGCTGGGAGGGGCCGACTGGGCTGCAGGGAGTGACTGGGTGGGTGTCAGTGCCTGCTGTCATTCCTGCCCCTCACTCCATTCCCTGCCCAAGCAAGCTCTGTTTCTCATTGACCTCTCTCAGCCCTCCTCCGCTGCCCCTCCCAAAGCCTTGGGTGCCTGTGATGCCTTCCAGCCTGGTGGGATGGTAAAGATTTTCCCTGTCATCCACACACATGTGTTAGTGTGTGCACAGGTCAGTGGGCTGCGTCAAGCACTGTCAGGAACGACCCAGCCCAGACATAAAATAGGTGCTGCCTGAGCCCTGGGCTGTAAAAGCTTCCTCCAGTTGCCCTGCTGCAGGAGCAGCAACAGCACCCAGACAGACCAATGTGCTAGAAGGTCTCTGGAGACCTGCTTTGTTTGAAGCCTGGGTCATTACTGCCTTTTCAGGACCTGGAGCTGTGCTGGGCACCTGGTGGAGCTTGGTGAATAACAGGCTGAGGAAGACAGCAAATCATCTGCTCATAAGTCACACCCAGGGTAAAGCAGACTTTCCTGGAGCTCATCTTCTTCCTCACCCCCTCTGGCTTCAGTCCAACCTACTGTCATTTCTTTCTGGATTTGCTGGGAATTTGATGCCTGGCCTTAGGCCAATTCTTCCCTGAGCCTCAGTTTTGAAATCTATTGAATGGATAGTCATTTTATTAGCCTAGATCATCTCTTGGTCTTGGCAACTATCCCTCCAGATTAACTAATATAAACTAGTTGGAAAAAATAATGCTCAGAGTAGTTAAGAGATTTGCAGAGGTCACAAGGTCAGTAACCATAGAGCTGGGGTTCAAGCCCAAGGAGGCTCCCCTCAGTCTGAACCTTAACTGTGATGCTGTCAGCCACCAAACTGGCTGGTAGCTCTTGGATTATTGGGGTGAAGTGAGATGAGCACTCAGCCCTTCCCGGGGGCCTGCTGACACATACGTGTGAGTGTGGGCTGGGTTACTGGACACACTTCACTACTGCAGGTGCAGCTAGCTCAGTCTTATGCTTGCCTTCAGGGAGCTCTGTTCCATTCCTGGAGCCCACCCATTCATCCAGGGCCCTGGCTGTACCACTTCCCCAGTCCTAGACTTTGGACAGCTTGCTCTGTAAGAAGGCCCCCCTTCTGTCATGGGACCTGAGAGGATTATGGGGTCCAGAGCACTTTTGGGTAGGGAGGTGGGGTAGGGAATTGACTTTCAAGTCTAGAGCAGTGGCCACAGTTACTGTGGCATTTCCCGAAAGTGCAGTGTTGCCATGGTGTCTCCATGACAACCAGAGCATCTCATTCATTATCTCCAGCACCTTGGCAGGGAAAGCTGGGACTAGGGCTGGGGCTAGGGCTGGAAGAACAAGGTAGACTGGTTGAGGGCTGCAGGCCCTGGTAGCTGGGGCATCCACTACATGCTCCCAAGCCAAGGGCCCCTTGCAGCTATGGAACACCCCCTTTTGTGGGGTCAGTGTTCAAATTTTAGCTCTCCCACTGAATAGGTATATGAATTTGGACAAATGACTTAGCATGTCTAAGTCTTATTTTCCTCAACTGTAAATGTGGAAAATGGCAATATTAGTAAGGATTAAATAAGACACGAAGAGTACTTAGCACAGTGCCAACCTTGTAGTAAATACTCAAGGTATGGTCTCAGTATATGATGGTAATTATAATGCTATTTTTGTTATTATTATCTAAAAAGCTCTTGGGTATCATGGAGGGAGAAAAGAACAAACTCAAACTTACGTGAATCAGTTTGGCAAGTGTGAGGTCCTGAGTTTGCTTTTTGGTACCCCCAAACAAACAAACACCATCAAATTTACTTGAATCAACATTTAAGGGTTTCCTTCCAGGTGTGGTGGCTCAGATCTGTAATCCTAGCACTTGGGAGGTTGAGGTAAAAGGAGCTCATGCTTGAAGAGCTACATAGCAAGTTTGAGACTAGCCTGAACTACATAGTGAGACCTTGTCTCAAACAACAGAACAGAAAAGCTAGGCATGGAGCACATGCCTGTAATCCCAGCAGTATGGAAAGCTGAGACAGGAGGAGTGAAAGTTTGAACACGGCCCTGGGCAACTTTTGTGACTTAGTAAGATCTTGTGTCAAAATAAAAAAAAGGATCAGGATGTAGGTTATTGTGGAGGCCCTAGGTTTGATACCTGCCCTGCCATCCCACACCCCCTCACTGCACCCCCACCCACCCCCACCCCCCAGGAACATGTTAATGGCTTCCTTGTGGATGTTTACTTGGATCCTTCTGTTTATCTGTAAAGTACTTGGTCACTGCCCTTAGGGGCACCCAAGGCTTAAAGGCCAAGTAAAAAGCTAACCTTTGTTTGCTGACTACCCATGCATGGTAGGGTCTGTCTATCCATGCATTGCAGAGCTGGTAAGCCCTGGACCTGCCCTGAGGGTTTGCTGGCCTTGGGACAGCTATACCAAGGCTGAGGTTCAGGTGTGCCTATTGCTGGGCAGGGAGCTAGTGAGGGAGGCGGGGACTGCAGACTGGAGAGGATGTGGCCCATCTGACACAGCATGCCACCTCAGCTGATGTGTCTGCAGTTTAGGCTGGGCTTTAACTCACTTTGTAGCCCAGCCTGGCCTTGAACTCACAGCAGTCCTCTAGCCTCAGCCTCAGCCTTCCAAGTGCTGGGATTACAAGCATGTGCCACCATGCAAGGCTGACCATGCCCTTTTAAAAGAGAAGTTAGAAGTGCTGACTTTTATGTGAAATCAGATTTTAGCATGTTAACTAACCCCAGATTAAAGAAAAGTGCTGAGCATGAATCTGCCTGAAGGGCCTACTTCCCAGCCCTGCCCTATGCTGGGATGGTGGGGGCTCTGAGGCCTGGGCCTTAGAGGTAGGATGGGTGGTGGCTGGACTTCAGAGAGGTGAGGACATTGGATTTGGATGGGGGAGTATGAGTAAGTATCCCAGCGGGTTTGGGGAGGCATTCTTGGCAGTGGGAACCCTAGCAGCAAAGGCCTAAATGCTTGACCACGATGGGTGACTGTCTGGGAGGGACTACAGAAAAGGGCTGGAGATTATGACATCAGCAGGCCCCAGGCGGTAAGGATGCTAAGGCTGTGGCTCCAGCTGTGCTAGGGGGCTCCAGGGGAATTGGAAGCCCCCAGTTCCTTACCCTAGAGCCACAGGGGCTCTGGAATGTAGGCTTGAGTGGCTGGCAGTGGGCCTCTGAGTGGGTGGCAGGGAAGCTGTAGAGAGGCCCCCTTGCCAGCAAGCTGGGTGGTCAGTGTTTTGTTTTCAGAGCAATGGCTGTCCCCTACCCCAGGATATTTGGCTTTCTTTGGGGGCTGGCGCTGTTTTACTCTCTGTGACCAGGGTTTTACTTTATCCCAGCGCCCCAGGGAAGGCCTCGGCCTCCTCCAGAGATGGGATTCTTCAGATACATAGGGAGAGGAGCAGGCACAGAGCACCCCCCCTCCCACCTCACTGTTCCTCCCTGAAATAAGTGTACTCACCTCTGCTGAATTCTTGGACTGCCAGGGACTGGAGCCAGAGAGACAGATCCAGAGTGCTTTGTGTGAGAAGTTATTGTCCATGTTGAGAAGTGCTGTTGTGGGTACATTAAATACGCAACAGGAGTGTGTGAGGGCAGTGGCAGACGGCTCCTCGGGGCGCATGCCAGGGCTGTGGGAGAGTGCTCTATATAGCAGCACATGCAGTTTTCATGGCCTTCGAAGTGAAATCGTCCTGTTTCACCGAGTGGAAAACTGAGGGACTGAGAAGTTAGGTAACTTGCCCAAGATTATGTTGCTACTGGGCAGCATTCAGGTTTGAACTGAAGCCCCTTGATTCCAGTCTACTATAGGTCAGTGGTGGTGAACCTATGGCATGGGTAGTACTGTGTTTTTCTTTTAAGACAAAAGATGGTAGTAGCCAGGCATGGTGGTGCACGCCTGTAATCCCAGAATTTGGGAGGCTGAGGCAGGAGGATCGCTGTGAGTTCAAGACCAGCCTGGGCTACAATAGTGAGCTCAAGGCCAGCCTGAACTGCATAGCAAGACCCTGTCTCAAAAAAGCCAAAAAAAAAAAAAAAAAAAGATAGTAGTATATGAGTAGTTTTATTCTAAAACAAAAGCTCAGGTCTAATTGCAGTGTTGGCACTCCGTGATAAATAACTGAGTTTGTGGTTAGTTTGCGCACTTGTCACTAAAAGGTTCTCGCCATCACTGCTGGAGGACTTCTGGTCCAGTCTGTTGTGCCTAGGCTCAGGGCATGGGGGTCTGGATTTCCTGACATTGTTGCATATGTGCAAGTGGGACATGTATGTTTGCAAGTACATGAGAGTGTGTATTAAAGTTTACATTTTTAGAGAAGTTTTAGTATCACAGCAAAACTGAAAGGAAATTACAGGTTTCCTTATTATGTAGGAAACCTCCTCCCCGCCAGTTTTCAACATCCTCACTACAGTGTCTGTGTCCACCTGTTGATGCAGCTGTGTGGACATATCCATATCACACAGAGCTCATAGTTTGCTGTTGGTTTAGTTCTTCATATCACATGGCCCCTGGGTTTGGGCAGGTGTGTGGCTAGACCTGTGATTGGAGTATCATGTGGAGTAATTTCACTCTCCTAAGATCCTGTGGGCTCTGGCTGTTCATCCTTCCAGCCCCAGCCTTTGGCAACCATGTGCATGTTTTACTGTGCATATTTTCTACATCTGAAAATATCAGACTCCCACAGGGGTCTTTGACCCTCAGATGCCTTGGACTATCTGGATTGCATCATTTACACACTGAAAAGCTGTTAATGTGATAGAGGGCCAGTAACTGCAGCATTCAGGGGCTCCACCCCTTCCCTGGGCTTGGGTGGCCCACTTGGGCCGGCCACCATGAGGCATGCCTGCCTCCCAACCACTGTACTTCTGTCCTGGCCCCAGGCCAGGGGGTGGGGCTTGGCTGTAACTGTAGGCAGCCCTTATCAGCGGTAAATAGGACACCCTGTGTGTACTGGGCGTAAACAGGAACAGCCAGTCCAGTCCTTCTGGCTGTCAGGATACCCGCCCTCCCTGGCCTTGCTCTCACCTAGAATGCAGGGAGTCCCTGGAAAGCGCCACACACTCCTCTTCCAGGCCATGGTGTGCACCATTCTCTCTGGCCCTGGCCGGCCCTATTGCTGCTAAACCCACTCAAGTGCCACCTCTTCCAGGGAGCTTCTCCAGTGCCCCCTCCAGAGGGGTTCAGTACCCAAACACCTTTCCTTCCCCACCTGCTACGCTCATCCCCCTAGCACCCCAGTGCCTGCTTTCTCGGCTGCCTCTGGCACTTAGTGAGGACTGTGGCATAGCACATTGGCGGTAGAAGAGCCCCCAGAGGTTGTCTGGCCAATTCACTGTAGTAGGCAGGAAGCCTAGGGCTGAAGAGGCTATGCTCAAGGGTCACTCAGCGATGCCACGGCACAGCTAGGATCAAACCTGTCCAGTTCCTGTCATCTCTCAAACAAAAAAGCTGAAAATGAAAATCACCCAGAGATAATCACTGTTAACAGTTTTTATTTTATTTTTTTGTTATTTAGTCCCACTTTCTGGACTATGTATAAAAATATTTAACAAAAATATGACCATACATGCAAACTTTTTTTACATGTTTTCCACATCAACAATGTATGTGGTGAATGTCAGAAAATGTCCTTTCGCAACATAGCTGTGAATGGCTACCAAGGCTGCTCAGGATTGCGTCATATACTTGCATTATAATTTCCAGAGACAATTCACCCCTTGTTGGGCATTTACTACATAAACTGCCATGGGATTCATATCCCTATGGGGGATATCTTTACACGTGGCTGCAGTGGCTGCTTCTAGTATAAACTCCCAAGCAGTGTAACTGTTGGGTAGGTAGCATGCTGTCAGTTTGAGGGCTGGGATGGACATCAGGGATTTTCACCTTCAGTGCACTGTCACGTTTGCCTTCCTTCTTTGGCTGTCTAGGCTCCTACCCTTCCATCCTGGTGTGGGAAGCTCTCCTGCTAGCTCTCTGGGGCTGTGGCCCATAGAAGGCTGCCCATTGGCTTGCTGGGAAATCTCATTCTCTGGCTTTGACTCATGCTTGAGTGTATTTGAGTTACTGCTGGGGTCAAGGGAACTGGGGCCTCTGTGTCAGCATCTGTGGGTCTCAATTAACTTTCCATCAGATGGATGCAGAGGGATGGCCTGGGCATGGTGTACAGGCTACTGGAGCCCAGAGCTCTGGCTGCCTGGGAAATAGAGGCCCACTGCGGACCTTGCCTGTCGCTTGCAGTCCGTCTAGGCCTGTGGCAAGGATCACCTGGTGTTCAGTGTTACTGTGTGTGCCTGTGAGCATGTGCCTCAGGGGTAAGTGATACGTGCTTGCATCTAAAGTGGTAACAGAAAACATTTCTGAATGTTTCTTGAGTCACTTTCTTTAGGCTCATTTACTTAGGGAACCCTCAGCCGCAGCCCTGAGCAGGGTTACAGGTGAGCACTCAGTAAGGAAAGGTCCTGGGGCCTTCTTGGGTAGCCGAGACAGGGTGCCATCAGAACCCTGGGCTGGAATCCTGCCATGGCTGCTTCTGCTGGAGCCTGAGTTTTTCCTCAGTTGGATGGGGCCACTTGGGTCATTCAGAGAGAACAGTGGGCAGGCAAGAGCAGGATGTGGTATTGGTCTTGATTTAGAACCCACCGCTTGCTCCTAGGTCTTGAAGGTGTTTGGCGTCTTTCTTTATCTTTCCTGCTACTGCATTTTTCTTGGCCCAGTTTTATACTCTGACCATATGAAAAGTAACAAGCACCACTGTAGATTCTGTATGCTAGGTAGTGGCCTAAGTCATGTGGACTTGCTCTTTCACCTCCTGTGTGTCGGGTACTGTTAACTGTCTGCCCCAGTTCACATACGAGGAAACTGAGGCTCAGTGAGATTAAAGAGCTTGCTTGCCTCAGCATGATGCCGTATAGTCGGGCAGCCATGGTTGAACTCGGGCCTGCTTCCTGAGGACCCGAGTCTGTTGTGCTGAAGCCCACAGCCCTGAAGCCCACACTGACTCTGCTGTTCTCTCTGCAGATCTGTGGCCCTCCTGAGTGAGTGGCATGCGGCCCCCTTTGGCTGGCCCTGTGTTCTCTGGCCTGCTGCCCAGCTCCCCCAGGAGGCCCTGACACCCTGGGGCGCTTCTGCGCTGCGCAGGACCAAGCGCAGGTTTGCCATGGTGACATAAAGGGGCGCAGAGGAAGGAAGGAGCAAGACCAGCCTACAGACTTCGCCCCTGGCAAGGAGGAAGGCCGGGGCCCAGACCCTTCACTCCCACTGCCCACTGAGGGCTTTGCTTCCTAAGTCTCTGTGAATTTCTTGGTCAGCGGAGAACTCTCACATCTCCTGTGTGGGACCCTGGGGTGGCCAGGGCAGGCCAGGCCAGGCCAGGCCATCTGTGGCTGAGGTCTCGGTGACCAGGATGCCCGCCCTGGCGTGCCTCCGGAGGCTGTGTCGGCATGTGTCCCCACAGGCTGTCCTTTTTCTGCTGTTCATCTTCTGCCTGTTCAGTGTTTTTGTCTCGGCCTACTACCTGTATGGCTGGAAGCGGGGCCTAGAGCCCTCAGTGGATGTCCCTGAGTCTGACTGTGGGGACCTGCCACCTGTGGCTCCCAGCCGCCTGCTGCCGCTCAAGCCTGTGCAGCCGCTTACCCCTTCTCGTACAGACCCTTTGGTCCTAGTGTTTGTAGAGAGCCTCTATTCACAGCTGGGCCAGGAGGTGGTGGCCATCCTAGAGTCCAGCCGCTTCAAATACCGCACAGAGATTGCGCCAGGCAAGGGGGATATGCCCACGCTCACCGACAAGGGCCGTGGCCGCTTCGCCCTCATCATCTATGAGAACATCCTCAAGTATGTCAACCTGGATGCCTGGAATCGGGAGCTCCTGGACAAGTACTGTGTGGCCTATGGTGTGGGCATCATCGGCTTCTTCAAGGTACGTGGGGGCACATTTTCTGCTAGCATGGGGTGCCTATCATGGCAGTCCTCCTAGGCAGGGTGGGTCTCCATTTTGGCAGAGGAGCAAGCAGAGGCTCAGAGGGTTGAATTATATGTCTTAAGACTGCAGCCTTCTAAGTGGGAAGCTGAGATTTGAACCCTGATGTAGGTGGTCTGGGCTGTGTACCCTGTGCTCTTTCTTCCTGGCTGCAGGAAGAAAGCACAGCATTGGGAGAGAGGAGGAAGGTAGGGACCTGCTCTGAGCCCTGGAGGGCCCCTTGGACAACTGGTAGGATTGGGGTTCCTGCTGAATGAGTGTCATGGAGGATCTGTCCTTGAGGAGGGGAGATCGTGAACAGTGGATGAGAGGCTGTGTTAGGTAAGATGAAAGTAGGTATTAGCAGGATTTCTAGTTGGGTGTTTTGGCCACTGAGCCCTTAGAGCGTTCCACCTCTGTGCTGGGCACTGGAGCAGAGCAGGAATCAAAATGGACAAAGCACTTGCAGAGCTGACATTTGCAGGTAGTGGAGTGGATGACAGGCACCAAAGGAGTAAACGCAGGATGCAGGGCACTCACCACATGTGGCAGTGAGTGCAAAAGGAAGCAGAATAGGGGGTGGGCATGGGGGTTAGTGGGAGGTTGGTGCTGTTTGATAGCCAGCGAGGGAAGTTCTCTTTGACAGAAGGACCTGAAGGAAGTGAGAGGAGGAGTGGTGTGGCTTGCCTCAGCGAGCCCTGTCCCAGCCCTGTCCTTTTCCCAGAAGGGACAGGGAGTGCATGGGGCTCTTGCTTGGTGTACGTGAGGGGGGAGGAGGAGGAGAGTCAGCTCCCTGGTACATTGTGTGGGGCGCTGGGAGGTGCTGGTCTCACTGAAGGTTTCCCACGATATGCTCTTTCACACGGTAATACAGCAGGAGGTTCTGCCACTAAAAGGTTTTGTGAGCCAAGAGATTGAAGCCTTTAGAAGCCCTGTGATAGAGCAACCTGGTGAGATCTGTTCCCCACCTGGCTTGATCTCTTTCACAGAGCACCCTCTGGGGAGCACTGGCCTGGTTTATGGCTTTACAGAAGCATAAAGTCAGCTTCTCTCCATTGTCTGTTTCTTTTTTTTTTTTTTCTTTCCTCCTGGATTCTATACCCTTCCGTGCCATGAACTTCATTAAGTTTGGTTCAGAGCCCCAGGCCTGAAAATTGTCAGAATGACCGGCGTTTATTGAGAGCTTGCTCAGTACGCTCTGCACTGCGTGCATGCTCTAGGCGAATTAGCTCCCTTCCTGCTAATAAGCCAGTGTCTAAGGCAGGTGGTAGCATCCTGATGTAAGAGAGCAGGAAACTGAGGCAAGGAGAGGCGTCTTCTAAGTGTGCATGAGGATTTGAGTGTGCGCAGCTTGACTCCAGAGGCCACTGTGTGGTGAGTCCAGAAGCCTCATGATTTATTTAGTAGAAATCTGCAGCAGAGGGACTATGCAGAAGGTGGTGGCAGTGAAGGAGGACATTGGAGCAGCTGATAGGAGAGCTTGGACCCTAGCTTTACCTTGAGGGCCAGTGAGGGGCAGGGAATGCCCCCTGTGGCATCTATGTCCCCTTCCTACACAGTTGCGTAAGACAGCTCCAACTGCTTGGTTTTGAGCTGAAATGTGTGCCCCTGGTGGTGGGGAACATCTCCACTCTCTGCACTGTCAGCTGCAGTGCTGAGCCCTGTGGGTAGCAGGGCTCTAGGGACTCTCTGCTCTCTCCTACCATGCCTGGATTCCCAGGGTAGTGTAGCCACAGGGGTGCAACCCTCCAGGCCCTTGTTCCTGTCCTCCTGACCCTTAGAAGCTGAGTGAACTCAGATAGCCTGTGAAAAACTCCTTTGTAAAGTGGGGCCAATTACATCTCCACCTTCCTAGGTTGTGCAGGAAGTATATATAAGACCATGAATAGGGGCTAGTGAGCACAGTACCTCGTCCCCAGGATCACTCAGTGAATGAGGCAGCTGACAAGACTTTTTTTTTTTTTTTTTTTGTGAAAGCTGGTCTCCCTATGTACTGTAGGCTGGCTTTGAACTGGTGGTGACTCCTGGTAATCCTCCTGCCTCAGCTTCCAGAATTACAGGCATGTACCACCATGCCCACCTACTAGAAAGTTTGATCATCTCAAGCCCAGCAGAAGTGGTGGCAGCACTTTGTCAGTCTTGTGAGTGTGCCCCTTGGAGGCCCTAGAGGGTGGGAACGAGGGCCTCCTCCTCTCCAGCTCAGCTCCTGGCAGTGTCATTCCTCAGCCTGTCACTTTGGGTGACTGGGGCTGAGCACAGCTGGCAGAGGTCTGGTGCTGCTCCCTTCCCTCTGCTATGAGCCAGACACCCAGCTCTTTGCTCTGTAGGTGTTATCCTGTTTTAACTTCTGTGGCTACCTTGTGAAGCAGAGATGTTATTTTCTGATAAGGACACCATGCCCAAAAAGGGCTCTGCAGAACGATGCATCTGAGCTAGGATTTGACAACCTAGCTTGTTCCTTCTAACCCAGCTGTGGAAAACCATGGAAGGCAGCAGAGTAGCCTATAGGGGCCCCAGCGCGCTGAGAGGGAAGGTGGCAGTCCACACCGTGCTCAGCTCAGGCTGTGCTAGGCCCTGATTCCCACTCCTGGCTCAGGTGCTTCCTTCCGTGGCCTGGGTGACCCCATCAGAAGGGTGTCAGGCAAGATAAAAGTAGTTCATAGCAGGCACTCTAGTTGGGCACTTTGGGGGATGTTGAGTCTTTTGTTCAGCAGATGTGCACGGAGCACTGAGAGTGTTCCAGCTCTGTGCTGGGCAGAGAACCTGCCCTCCCAGGCAGTCTCACCTCCACCCTGTTCCGTCTGGCCTCCCCGTCCCTCCCTGGCTGCTCCTCCCACGGCTGACTGGGATACCTCTCAGTGACTTGGCATTCTCTCTCCCTTGATGTCTGGGCAGCTGGCTGAGCCGCCAGCACCTGGCAGCCAGCTCGGGGTCGGGACTTTGAAACGGGATCCCTATGCCCTTGTGCTCCAGTGTGCCTTCCCAGGCCTCGGCAGGTGACGGACAGGGCCTGAAATGTCTCCGGCCCCCACTTGGCCCATGCAGTTGCTACCTTTGGCCAAGGCTGACCTGGGCCACAGAGAGCCTAATGTGGAAGGGGGTGGCCAAGTGGAGCTGGCAGGTACCCCTCACGTGTGCAAACTCCATGTGGGCTCTTTATCATGTTCACAAGGCCACAGCCCTGTGAAGCCTTTGTGGGAATTAGAAAGAAGCCTGTTCATGGAGGGGGCTTGTGAAGGGCACCTCTCAGCAGGGCAGCCTGCTGCTGGGGCATGAGCTCCACTGCACCTGGTGCTGTGCTGGCCTGGGGATCCTACGTGTGACCAGATCCCTCTCCAGACTCATCATGCGCCCTTTGTCGATTTTTTTTTTTTTTTTTGAGACTGGGATTTGAACTCATGACCTTGTACTTGCCAGGCAGGCACTTGTGCCACGGAGCTATCTCCCCAGCCCCACCTTCGTTGATTCTGCACACAGCAGTCACACAGATCTTCTCTGTGTGTAAACTGCAGTCTGTCTGCTCTGACCCAGTGCCCTTTGGTGGTCTTTGGTGGCTTCGCACTACCACTACTACTTCAAACCTCCAGGATCCTATAGGTCTTTCTGCCTCATCTGCTTCCCCTCTTGATCACTCTGCTGGTTTCTTGCTGTTCTCTGATTGTACTGAATGCTCTCCTACCTTAGGGTCTTTGCACTTGCTGTTTTAGGAGCTTGGCTGCTACTTGCCCACTGGTTAATTATTCATTGTTAGCTCCGTGTCCCTTTCTCCAGGAGGCCTTATTAGCTAGCCTAGGCTGTCCCAAAAGCTGCTGTCCAGCTGTGAACCTCCTCTGCATTGCATGTGTTACACTGAAGTTTTATGTTCATTCCTGTGGTTTTGGTGGATGTCTTCCCTGTCTGACTGTAAGGTTCATGAGGGCAGGGACCTTGTCTAGTTTCTGTCACTCTGTACACTGTATTCTGTATACACTGTTTTTCTCACTGTATTTTGCTGTACACTTTATACATTGTTCCACACAGTGAATACAGTAGTTGTGGAAGATGAAGGCTATCATGTGCCGGGTACTGGGCAGCTGTTTCTTTTTCTTGTTTAAGCAAGTCCAGTTAGCTGTCCAGCAGGAGGGCTGGAGCTTCCGCAGCCTGCACTAAACCCTGGGTCACTCTTGAGCACTGCAAAGCAGAGCAAATCAGAGCCACCAAAAAATAAAACTGAAACTTCATAGGTTCCCATTAGGGCTGAGGCTCCTGAGCTCCAGAGGCAGTGTAGCCAAGGTAGAAGCAGTAGCCCCTATGTCAAGGGCTGGAAGGCTGGTGGGAGAGACCCTCAACAAATACCGCAGCCACAGAAGTGAGGTTGCAACTGACCTAAAATTTCATGTGGTATCTCAAAAGGCTAGTGCAGAGAGGAGGGCATATGTGTTGAGTTTTGACCAATGAGCAGGAGCCTGCTAGGCCAAGAAGACAAAATGAGACCAGCACAGGAACAAGGACCATGTCATTCTATGCAGAGAACAGCTGGAGAAAAATTGTGTGAGCCACAGGGGCATGATGTGAGGTAGGCAGATCTGGGGACACTGGGGGTCTTCTGCAGGCTGCCAGGAACCCAACAGCAGGAGGCCCTGGGAGAGGAGGGAGTGAGAGGGTCTGGGAGCTGGAACCCTGTGAGAGGGTAGTCTTGGGGTCCTGAGGGGTAGTGCCTTTGCGCCCCACTCCAGAAGGGGCATCCTCATTGATATCCTACTTTGCATCCATGCATGACTTCTAAAGAGTGGTGGAGTAGCTCTGTGGTGGCTCAAGGTCTGGTGATGTGCGTGCACACAGAGATTCTTCCTATGGAAAAGGCTGGGTGGCCAAAGCCCACTTGGAAACTCCAGGCTACAGTGTGGGGTTTGGGTATGCAGACTCCAGCTCACACTCACCATGCCTTGGAAGGGCAGTGCTTGGGGACTTTCCATCCCCTCTCAACACCCAAGGCTGACAGGAAGATTGGATGAACACGGGCTCCGCCTCAGGCCCTGTGCTGAGCACTTTGCCAGTGCTAACCTCAGTACTCCTCTACCCTGGAGGTATGTTGTAGGATTGGCCACAACATTTTGCAGTACAGGTCGCCGAGACTCAAAGCAGTGAAATAACTTGCTGAAGACCAAACTGCCTAGAATCTGTGCTTTCAATGCTACACTTTCCTGGGTATGACTTAGTTTCTCTAAGCCTCAGTTTCCTTGTCTAGAAAATGAGTGTGGCAACATCTCCATTGTGGGGTCACTGGGAGGATTAATAGCATTCCTGTGTGGATTTGCTACCAGGCGTGGCAAGTGAGTCACGCATAGCTGCCAGTGCATTACTATAGGGGCGGAAGGGACAGGGACGGTGTGGTGAGCCCTCCATGAATGCAGTGGCTGTTGTTGTTAATGGTGTCGGTCCCATCTAAGATCCCCCATTCTGGTAGTTAGAGCTCTCATATGGTGTTCACTGGTCCCACTACCTGCAGGCCAATGAGAACAGTCTGTTGAGCGCACAGCTCAAGGGCTTCCCTCTGTTCCTGCACTCGAACCTGGGCCTAAAGGACTGCAGCATCAATCCCAAGTCCCCACTGCTCTATGTGACGCGGCCCAGCGAGGTGGAGAAGGGCGTGCTGCCTGGCGAAGACTGGACCGTGTTCCAGTCGAACCACTCCACCTACGAGCCTGTGCTGCTGGCCAAGACGCGCTCATCTGAGTCCATCCCTCACCTGGGTGCTGACGCGGGCCTGCATGCTGCGCTGCACGCCACGGTGGTGCAGGACTTGGGCCTCCACGATGGCATCCAGCGTGTGCTGTTCGGCAATAACCTCAACTTCTGGCTGCACAAACTCGTCTTTGTGGATGCTGTGGCTTTCCTCACCGGGAAGCGCCTGTCACTGCCTTTGGATCGCTATATACTGGTGGATATCGATGACATCTTTGTGGGCAAGGAGGGGACACGCATGAAGGTGGAGGACGTGAAGGTAAGACAGGGCTGCGGGACTGCAATGCTCTGTGTATTCCTCTGCAGCTCTTCCCTGTCTGCTCTACTCCTGTGCTGTTAGTTATTCAGAGCATGGTCTGCCTGCCACCATGGCCTCTGAGTTTTTATTGATAGTCTTTTCAGGAATAAGTGTCTTTAAATTGTGTGCGTGGGTGTTCAGTGCTGGGGATTAAGCCCAGAGCCTCATACATACTAAAGAAGTACTGTACCACTGAGTTATATCTCTAAGCCATTTTCATTTTATTTTTTGTATTTTGTTTTATTTTGTGTTTTGGGTTTTTTTGAGATAGGGTCTTGCTTTGACCTCACTAGGAGGTAGCCCAGGTTGGCATGGAACTCAGAGTGATCCTCTTTCTTTATCCTCTCAAGTGCTAGGGTTATAGCCATGTGCCTCTATGCTCAGCAATCTGTCTGTCTGTCTGTCTGTCTGTCTGTCTGTCTGTCTATCTACCTACCTACCTACCTACCTACCTACCTACCTACCTACCTATCTACCTACTTACCTACTTTGGGTCTCTCTATGTAGTCCAAGCTGGCCTTAAACTCACTATGAAGAACTCTTGGTGCTCTTCCTCCCTCAGCTTCCGGAGTATTGGGATTACAGGCATGCACCACCATACCTGGCATTACTTTTTATATTTTGAGATAGGGAGCTGGGTGTTGTGGAGGACATTTGTAACCTTAGCACTTTGAGAGGCTGATGCAGGAGGACTACAAGTTCAAGCTTATGCTGGTTACCTCAGAGACTTAGCAAGACCCTTGCTAAAAAAAAAAAAAAAAAAAATTGAGACAAGGTCTCACTAAGTTGCCCATGTAGCCTTGAACTTGTGACCTTTCTCCTTCCCTAGTAGCTGGAATTGCAGGCATGTGCCACTTCTGTTGAAGTATTAAATATAGAGGAATTTTATACTTGGGGCAAGGATATATCTATGGAGGTTGATACCCACTCACCTAAACCCTAAACCTGCAAGTAGAAATTGTGCCTTTTAATCTAGATATGACTTTTAACTCTTGAAAATGTTTATAGGGGCTGGGGAGATAGCTCCGTGGCACAAGTACCTGCCTGGCAAGTGCAAGGTCATGAGTTTGAACCCCGATCCCACAGGAAAAAAAAAAAAAAAAAGAAAATGTTTATAGCAGTTGAGTGTGGTGGTGAACAGATGTAATCCCAGCACTTGGGAGGCTGAGGCATGAGGGTCACTGTAAGTTCAGGGCCAGCCAGGGCTACTTAGTGAGTTCAAGGCCAGCCTACACTACAAAGTGAAACCCTGTCTCAAAAAACAAACAGAAGTTTACATTAATATTAAAGATTCTGCAGAATTTCAAAAACAAAAAAGCTTGAATCACATATAGACATTTATTTTTAGCTGAGGTATCTAAAGATGGTATAATACCTGTATTGAATTTGAAAAGTGTTTAGTAAACAAAACTATATGTAAAAGCACCACAAGATTTTACACACATGAAATGAATTATCACCAAGAAAGAGAAGCTGCAAACGAAGACCACTAAGTAATCCTTAAAATACAGTTTTCACCTATTCATCATAAAGCTATTTGTAAAGGAGGCAGCATCCTAGTGGAATGGGAATCAGTACGGGTTGCCATGAACAGAGGACAAGCACAACAATAAATCCAATGAAAACAAAACAGGGGATTAAATTCTTGAGCCGATACTGGTGCCTGCTGACCGGGTGTCCTCTTTTACAGGAGATTAGCGAGTGTTAGAAACATATTAGCACCAACCCAAGACTTCTCTTTGATGTACACATGTGGCTTTAGAAACAGGCTTAGGCAGGGACTACTTCTTTCCCTGAGCAGCAAGGCCTGCTGGTGCAGTGCTGTCTGTCCACCCAAACAGAGTCCTAATGTGACCCTCATTAGCTAGGTGACCTGTGGGTCCCGTCCTGTTGCCGAGCCTCAGTTGTGAGATGGGGTGATGTGAGGATTTGGGGCTATTTCTTACACCCTAAGAATCTCTCAGTGGGGCCCCGGGCTGACTGGGGTATGGATGCAGGATCTGTTCAGCTAGGCTCTGCCTTCCAGGCTGCCCCCTCAGCCAGCAGAGCAGTGTGGCTTTGATCTGCTTTTGCGTGTTATGTTTCCTCCTGAAACTCCACTTCCTCAGGGGCTCACCTATTGAAAGAAAATTTGAGGTGATTCATTCAGGCCTGCCATCTAAGCGACTTTGACTTGATGCTGAGATGGGCCTCTGGTGGAGTAGTAGGTGGCGCCCTTGCCTGCTTAGGTTGCTCCTGAGGCCAAGTGGCCTGGACCTGGGCCCTGAGCTATCTTGCCGCCCCTGTTTTCCCCATTTCTAAACCTAGAGTCTAGCTGGGCAAGAGCACTATTCTTGTAGAGCACACACAGGCGCCCTCTTCCGTGCGCTCAGCTCAGTGCAGTTTGCAGAGCTCTTCTCCCACAGCAGTCTCTGCCTTAACCATCAGGTGAATCAGAAAGGACACAGCGCTTTCCCCTTGAATCCCAAGCACACGCCACAGGGGTGTGCTTTTTTTTAGGGACATGCATGTAGCCTCCTTGGTGTGTGCAGCACAATTTATGTGACACCAACTGAAGCTGCTTGTCCAGGGCCATTTAAGTGCCAGGCACTGCCCAGCTCTCTCTGTGTCATTCCTTTGGTCATCACTGCAGTCGGGTGAGGTGGGTGTTGTTTTGAGGCATGTTTTATAGAGGAGGGAGCCTGAGGTTGAGAGATGAAGGGACTTATCTGAGGCCGTGCCCCCGGAGCACTCAGACTCACTAGGCAGGAGCTGGCCTTGGTCAGATGCCTTGATGACAGCCTAGCCCTGGGAAGGTCAGGATGCTGAGTGTGCAACATGTCCCAGACACAGATGGTCATGAGTTCCCTAGCAGCCTATGAACCATGTATGCTGTCCAGCTACGTGTGTTGGCGGGCTCAGTGTCCCTTCATGGCTTGGAAAGTGCTATGTGCCATGCATGGTGCTAAGCCAGAGCACATCCTTGGAGAAGTTGTGATCCGCCGACATCAGCCTTGCACCCTGCTGAGGAGGAGAACTCCTTCATGTGGAGATACTGCACTCATAGTGGCAGTGACCACAAAAGTAAATACAGCCACTGTCTCTCATCCCTCACCAAATGTCAGGCAGTTTTCCATGCAGGATCTCACATCATGCTCCCAAGAACTCCTTCAGAGAGGGAGATTATCTGGCCTACTTGATAGCTGAGGACACTGAGGCCCAGAGAAGTGAAGCTTGCGAGGACTACAGCAGAGCCTGCTGGAGTGCAGGCCTTTTCACACCATAGGCCAGGGCTCCAGGTGTGCAGAGGGCACCCTCCATAGTGGCATGAGCTCTTGGCATTCTTCATAACTTTTGAAGGGTCCAAATTTTTCTTTTTCTGTAATGTTGGAGGTGAGACAAGACTCAGACAAGACTCCCGCTGTAGTCACCCCTAAACCTGCACATGTTCATTTTCCCTTCCTGTGTAGCCCTGCAAGCTTTGTAGCTGGTTCTGTGATGCAAGCCACTTCTTGGGCCCTCGGTGGGAGGAGCAGGCACTCCTAGCATTTCCTCAGGCCTGCCTTTTTCTTCTGCCTACCCTAGGCCCTGTTTGACACACAGAATGAGCTACGCACACACATCCCAAACTTCACCTTCAACCTGGGATACTCAGGGAAATTCTTCCATACAGGTATGTGGCCCTGTTCCCACTGTCACCTGCCAAGCCTCCTTCATATCTCTATCCTTGGGGTGCCATGCCATGAAGACAGCAGGTTGCTTGCCACCCCATGCTGTGGGTAGATGGACCCTGCTATCCCAGAGCCAGAAGCCAGCAAGAGCAATTGCAGCCCCTGGGAGTTTGGAGTAGGGAAGACACATGCCCCCACCTTTCCATCTTAAATGGGGCATCTACTCTTTTGTCTCCTTCTTGCTGCTACTATTTAATACTATTTTTTCCTGCTTATAAGAGAATTTGATTGAATTTTAAGAATACTGCAGAATTACATAACACAGAAAGTGAAAACTTCCTGTAACTGCACCTACCCTTGGATAGTAGGTGTCTTGGGTTTGCTTAAGGTCAGAAGGGTAGAGGCTGAGACCGAAGGTCACTTAGTTCACGCTTTCTTCTTTGGGCTCTCTCAGTTTCCTCCCATGGCCCTTGCCGAACTAGGCAAGAGGGACTGCTGATCTGGTCACCTATGGTGACCATTCCCTTGTGCTACCTTCTGCTTGGGTCACTGTGAGCACTGCCTCTCATGAGCTCTGGGAAAAACCAGCAGTCAGGATGGAGGGCAAAATGTGCAGTAGCCCCAAAGTGAAATAGAAGTGATGCTGGCTTTCTGTCTGCATTGTTGCTATATGCTTCATCCATAGCATATTGGGGTGGTTATAGTTATATACATGGATGAGGCATCCTCTGTGTGGTATCCTGTACATATCCAAAGAGCTTCTGCAGACCATTATGCAAAACACAGTGACCGAGTAGGTTAGGAACCTAGTTGGAATAAGAGGAAAGAGAAACCCTTAAGATTGCTGTGCACCCCAAATAAGGCCCCATGGAGGACAGTGTCATGGCCAAGGTTGCTCACTGATCCAAGGGTGCATGATAGACTGGAGCCCAGGTTCTGGACCAGGCTCTTGTTTCCTCCAGCACTGGAGCTCAGGTAACATCCAGGCAGCTCTTGGCCATGCCACAGCCATGTGCTCTATCTCCAGCCAGGCAGAGCACAGGGCCTCCCTGGCTGGGCTGAGCTGTCTGTGTGGGCTACAGGTACAGATGCTGAAGACGCAGGGGATGACCTGTTGCTGTCATATGTGAAGGAGTTCTGGTGGTTCCCCCACATGTGGAGCCACATGCAGCCCCATCTTTTCCACAACCAGTCGGTGCTGGCTGAGCAGATGGCCCTGAACAAGAAGTTCGCTGTCGTGAGTAAGATTCCCTATAGGCCAGAGCCGGCTGGGCCAGGGGCTGGACTTGCAGGGTGGTCTGAGCTACTGGCCTCTTGCTGCTTTTGTAGTTCAACCTGATAGTGGCCTGGGGTAAGCTGTCTTTGTAGCCTCTGTCTCCTGGAAGTCTCAAGCGGCATTCGTAGACTTGAAGCTGAGACCCGGGAGGTCACACTAGGACTTACAGCTTTGTGTTTCCTGGGCACGAGCTCTCACCTGCCAGCTAGGCCTGGAGACTGCAGTGAGAAGTGAGGGCTCCATGGGAGGGGTGTCTCTGAAGGCAAGCAGAGGCAGGAAGAACCCTGTCCTAGGCCCTCACTGTGGAGTGTGTGCCTCCCCTTGGATGAAAGACTCATACCTTGGCCTAAGAGTTAGGAGACTGAGGTTCTAGCCCCATCCCTACCAGTCACTCAGTCTAAGATTTTGGGCCTCATCTTCCCCATCTGCACCGTGAGGGCCTGGGTCAGCGGCCCCACTATTGTGACTTCTGACTTTTCTACAAATGAAGAACACTCATCTTTGCTCACCTTGGCCTGACTGTCCCCTCCCCAGGAGCATGGCATCCCCACAGACATGGGGTATGCCGTGGCGCCCCACCACTCGGGCGTGTACCCTGTGCATGTGCAGCTGTACGAGGCGTGGAAGCAGGTGTGGAGCATCCGCGTGACCAGCACAGAGGAGTACCCACACCTGAAGCCAGCCCGCTACCGCCGTGGCTTCATCCACAACGGCATCATGGCAAGTGGCCCAGACCTGGGGGTGGAGGCACCAGACATGTGCTGTCCCTAGGCTGGGGTGGGGGTAGAGCAGGTTCCTCTACTAGTTTGACCTCTGAGGCTGTCTGGGGAAGGTGGGCCACCAGTTTGGCCCTTTTTATGAGCTCCTTCCCAGCTTTATGATGAAGGACTGGGGGGTAACATTCTTCAAAGAGGACTCTGATGAAGACCTAGGGCAGCTCTCTGTTAGATTCATCTGTTCATCTGAGCTTCTTCAGTGTCTATCCCTTTTTTTAGGAATGAGGCATGAGGAAGGGCACAAAACTAAGGAAAGTTCTGTCCTTGTAGGCTTGGCATGCAGGTGGCAAGAGATGGACATTATACAGCACTTAAGAATGGGAAAAGTATATCATAGTTGCATATCTTGGTCCAGAGTAGAGATAACTGCTCTGGGGAGAATGAAGCAGGGAAGAGAGAGAGTGGAGTGGGCCTTCTGAGGCGAGTCATCCTGCTCTGTGGAGGACAGCTAGAGCAGAGAAAATAGCAAGTGCAAAGGCCTGGAGGCAGACTTATGCTGGGTGGATTTGAGAAGCAAGGAGCCAGTGTGGCTGGAGGGGACCAAGTGCCAGACAGGTGGGAGAGGAAGTGGGAGGGGCATTGGGCCATGTGAGGCTGACTGCTGGTGGGCTTCAGCTTTGAGGCCAAAATGCGGAAGGTTTTTTTTTTTTTCTTCTTGTTTCAGAACTTTTGTTTGTTTGGTTGTTTTTATGGGTGACTCAGCCTACCCTCAGGGCAGGGCTGGCGCAGCATGTGGTGCCTGGGATTGAACCGCGGTCCCTGCAGCCGCCTAAGCTTTCCTAAGCAGGCACTTTAGACCACTGAGCCATCCTGCCGGGCCCCAGAAATGTGGAAATTTTGAATGGAGAGTGACTTGTATTTTGAAAAGATTTGTATCATTCCGCCTAAGGTGTGAAACAGGGTGTAGGGTACCAAACTAGAAGCCAGCAGGCTAGTTAGGAGGCACTGGAGTCTTACAAAGGAGAGATGGCTGTGGCTTAGACTGGGGTGCAAAACTAGAACATAATCACATGCTAAGCTTACTAGAAGTTAGGGCCAGAAAGAGCTGCTGACACACTGGGTGTAGGGTGTGGAAGGAGAGGAGTCAAAGAGGATACCAGCGTTCTTGGCCTGGTGGGATTAAATTGTCATCAATCAAATTGGGTGTCTTGGTTACTTTCTTGTTACTGGGACAAAATACCCAGGAGGAAAGGTTTATTTGGCTCACTGTTTGTAGGGTTTCAGAGTCAGCTGTCTCCATGACAGGGCAGCATGACAGAGGAGAAGCAGTCTATGGCATAGCAGACATGAAGCAGCGGGCCTTCCTTCTTCCCCTTTTTATTCTGCCCAGGCTACAAGCCTATTTGTTGGTGGCACCCACACCTAGTAGGATCTTCTGTCTTCAGTAAATCCATCACCCACACTCAGAACTATGCTAAACCAATCAGTAAACTGATCCGGCATCATATACTCCTAATCCAGTCACTCCCAAAAGCCTCTCTTTTGAGAGCATGAGACTTTTGGGGGACATCTGGCTTAAAGCTTTAATAGTGGTGCAGCTGTGAGAAGAGAGGCTTTGTGCATTTCTCTCTCCACCCTCCCCCCGCCACTCCTCCATACCAGGGACTCACATGAACTCTGGTAAGAAAACCCTGGCAAAGCAGGCCTCTGCTATGCTTCCCCAGTGCTTGTTTTCCTGCTGGGAGACAACAGCAAACAGCCAAGCTGGTATATGACCTTGAGTGTGCCCAGGCAAGGCTCTCAGGTCAAGGGATTGTGTGGCTACATTAGAGGAAGGACCCTTGCCATCCTTTGGGCCTGCTTATATTGTGTAGCAAAGAGCTGTGTAGTGTTAAAATAGCAAGGGCTTGTGTTTTGCCAGGGTAGAGCAGACGTTGTACGCCATTGAGACTCTGGGAACAGGGACTTCTATAATGGGAGTTGCAGGAAATTTCCTTTCTGAGGAAATGCCCTGGCCTTTCTCTTGAGGGTCTCCCCTCCATTGCTGTCCATGCCTGGAGATGTCACAACCTCTCTCTCCATCTCCCAGGTCCTCCCGAGGCAGACATGTGGCCTCTTCACACACACTATCTTCTACAACGAGTACCCTGGTGGCTCCAGTGAGCTGGACAAAATCATCAATGGAGGCGAGCTCTTCCTCACAGTGCTCCTCAATCCTGTGAGTTCTCTGCAACTTGCAGCTGGTGTGAGCAGCACTCCTGAGCAGCCTGTTCTGGGCAGGGAGTCTGGCGGAAGGGCCTGGGAGTCAAGGGACCCGCTGTCCAGTACTGGCACTGTCCCTCTGCTGCTCAAACTGGACTGAAGAGTCAAAGCTTTCTTTTTCTTTATTTGTGCTTGTTCTCTTTCCAGTCTTCATGTATGTGTGTACAGGTCCAGCCACAGTCAGCACACACATGCAAGATTCTACTTGAACTATGTGGCCCTTTCCATATCTGTAAATGAAAACAATTATCCCTACTTTAATAATACTAGGTTAAAAAAATTCTAGGTAAATGTCAGATGGTTATTATTCAGCTTTACAGGCTAAGTGTTCCTTTCTTTCCCTACATATTTGCTCCCTCCAAGGGCAAAAGCAAAGCACAAATAGCTCCTGCAGCAAGCAACCTTTCACTGTGGGGTTGTGATGTTGGGGGTCACTTAGACCTGGGTTGTCCTGATTGTTCTCAGCATGGTTGTGATGACTCCAGTGTATCTTGCGCTGGTTGTTGGGTGGCTCTGCAAACTGAGGCAGAGTTAGAGGGTCTAAGGTAGAGTGAAGGGCTCAGAAGCCGACCCAGCTACTGCTACTTCTTCCCCTTCCCTGGAGCAGATCAGCATCTTTATGACACACCTGTCCAACTACGGGAACGACCGCCTGGGCCTGTACACCTTCAAGCACCTGGTGCGCTTCCTGCACTCCTGGACCAACCTGCGACTGCAGACGCTTCCACCTGTGCAGCTGGCGCAGAAGTACTTCCAGATCTTCTCTGAAGAGAAGGACCCTCTCTGGCAGGTGGGGAGAGGCAGCCAGCACCTTGGTGTGGGGATGGAATGCCTTCTACTTGCAGCATGCACTCAACCTGCATACTTCATGCCTTCTCTCAAATGAGAACGTAGGGGCCTGTTTGCCGGCTAGCATGGGCACACTTGCTTTGTGCACACACGCATGTCTGCTGTACGTACAGACACACACCTTTCCACACAGACCTGCATGCATGTATACTTACACCCCTGGAAAAAATCAAGTTACTCCAGCACTTAGGAAGCTGAGGCAGGAGAAATCATGTTAAGCTACCAAGTGAGACACTGTCTCAAAAGCAAAATAAAAAGAAAAGAAAAACAAAAACAAACAAACAAAAAAACCCAAAACAGAAAAGTTGTAGTAATCTCTTAAATAATGTCTAACCCCTTTAACTGCAGCAGGTTCTGAGCCTCTAGGATGGAACTGTTGGGAGAGTTTAGGGAGGCATTTCCCAGGAAAGTCTACTCCTGGACACTGTTAAAAATTGGAACCAGGAGCTGGAGTTGGTAGTGTCTCATAGTCAAGACCAGGGGTCCATAAACTGTGACTCATGGCCAGATCTAGCCTGTGGTCTGTTTGTGTAGAGAAAATTTCATGGGCACAGGGCCATGATATTCCTGGAAGCAGCAGAAACCCAACAGAATCCAAAGGCTGCAATGTTTACTGAACATTCACCAAAGTTTGTAGGAAAAGTTTTCTGACCCTTGGTCCAGACACTGTTTGTCCAGCTTCATTTAACAAGGGCTTGTGAACTGCTGATGTGTGCCAAGCGCACAGATGGGCATTTTGCCAAAGCCTATTGGGGACCTGAGATGCACCAGAAATGGTCCCTGTCTGTCATGCTCAGTGTCTGGAGGATGGAGGTAGCAAGGAGATTTGGAGGTCAGGGCTAGAAAAGTTTAGTGCCCATGTGTCCTGGAGTCCACTCATGGAGTTCTTGGGCCTCCCTCACATTTCTTCCACTGTTGGTTTTAGGACCCCTGTGAGGACAAACGCCACAAAGACATTTGGTCCAAGGAGAAGACATGTGACCGCTTCCCAAAGCTCCTCATCATTGGCCCTCAGAAAACAGGCAGGTCTCTCCACCCTCGGCCTAGCCCTCTGTACTCCCTGCTGTCTCCTCTGTGGGATAATGGGGATCACCTAGCCACGGCCCCATACCCCATCCCCTTCCCAGAAGTGAGAGCAGAGTTGGGGTGATGAGGAATTGCCTGCATAGGGGTGTGAAGAGGGTAGAGGGCAGCGTGGGATGTTTGTAGGTATCTAATAATAGTCTGAGGGTGCTTCCTCTGAGTTCTTCTGGGAGTCTCTGAGTGTGGACAGAGAAAGAAGCTCAGATCAGCTGCTCTGAAAGTTTGAGTTTTCCCAGGAAAAACTGATTTAATGCAGAGCAGACCATAATCCATTAATCATGCCTGCCAGAGGTGTGGGATGGAGAAGTGGTGGTGCGGTTGCTCAGCACTTGCCATTCACATGACACTATAGGGCACGAATGGCTATTCCTGTTTTACAGACAAGAAACTCAAGGTTCAGAGAAGTGAAGTATCACATTTAGCTAAAAAATACCAGTTCTAGGTCTTGAGACTTGGTTTCTGTGACCCCCAAGGCTGATACTCCTGATCACCAAACTCGCAGCCTTTTTTTTCTCTTCTGGGTACTCCCACAGTAGGATATAAGCCATAGACTCACACCATAGGGAGTAGATCAATTATCTCCCTGAGGACTTGGGGAGCCAGAAGAGAAGACACTGGAGCCAGCATTTGGCTCTTCAATGATTTCCCATCAACAGAGGGCGAGTCAGAGCCTTCTTTTTCCTGGGCTGCTTCCAAGTACCAGACTAAATAGAGGCCTGGAGCTGGAAAGGACTAGCAGAAGCCTCTAGCTCTGAGATTCTGCAGAGACCACAATCAACTGGATGTGATTGTCAGAGTAGTGATGAAAATTCTGAGGTTAAGTCTTATGTAGTGATGAAAAATGCTGTAATGAATTAGTGATGTCTGCAAGGGGCACAGGAGCTGTAACGTCCACAGGCAAGCCTATACTTATTATCGTGGACTTAGCAGTTTCTTTATTGTACAGGTAAAGGAACTAAGACCCAGAGAAGGAAAAGGACTTTCCAAGGACTTCTTGGTGAATACTGGGGAGCCAGGCCCAGAACCCAAACTCCATCTTTTTGTTCAGGGGTGGGGTGTAATCACCAATGCTTCCTCTCCTCCAGGCACCACAGCCCTCTACTTATTCCTGGGAATGCATCCAGACCTAAGCAGCAACTACCCCAGCTCAGAGACCTTTGAGGAGATCCAGTTTTTTAATGGCCACAACTATCACAAAGGCATTGACTGGTGAGTGAGTGGGCCTCTGTCCCCGTCCACTACAGGACAGGAAGGCCATCATGGAGCCACACTGGGAGGTCACTGTGGACACAGCAGGAAGCAGCTGGTGCTTGCTCACACATAGCTAAAGTTCCTGTAAACAGGGACAAGGAGCAGTGACCCTTGAATCATGGTGGGAGGATGTTGTCATAGACAGGACACTTGATGAGGAAGCCCTCTGCCCCCTCTGCATTGCTGCCCGGGTCACAGACTGCAGAGGTCGGAGGGTGTCCCCTCCCTTGCATGCACAGAAGCATCCTGCCTCCTAGAAGAGGGGAGAGAGGAGTCCCCGAGGTCCCAAGGTCTGCTGGTGACAGAGCAGGGCTGACATCCAAGTGTGCGTGTCAGCTGAGAGCTGGCCCTTCCCACTGTGTGTGGCTAGCTGTGGAGATAGAGTGACCTTGTGTATGCTTCTGATGTGCTGGCCGGCCTTCAGGCTCACCTGGGCAGGTGGTCACAGCTGTGGCTTCCTGCCAGCGCCTTCTGTAGTGGTAACTTTTAGTTAGTGTTAGTGGAGGCAGCATGTATTATTTCATCCAACAGTTTTTCAATTTGCATCTTTCCCTACTTGTATGTACATGTGTCAGCTTATTTATGATGGTTACATTACAGGTTATCTAGGTGGAGGGATTTGGAGCTATTCTACATTCTTCTGTGTGCATTTCTTTTTTTTTAATTTAATTTTTTTTTTTTTTCTTGTTTCAGAACCTTTGTTTGTTTATTCACTCATTTTTATGGCTGGCTCAGCCTGCCCCAAGGGCAGGGCTGGCGCAGCATGTGGTGCCAGGGATTGAACCGTGGTCCCTGAAGCCGCCCAAGCCTTCCCAAGCAGGCGCTCTAGACCACTGAGCCATCCCGCCAGGCCCCTGTGTGCATTTCTTTACTTATCATTTCTTTCCCATTTATCTTGCTTATGAATCTGTCTATCCATACAACTACCCATCCATTCGCTATTATCTCTGGCTTGTCTGTTGTCTTACCTAAAACCTCTTTTGGCCAGAGATATTGTTGGAAACCACTGCTTCCTGGATTTGGAAAAGTAATATAATGCAAAGCCACATCCTTAACATCTCCAACAGAACCCAGGACAGCACCCACCTGTAGTACATTAGCAGATGTGTACCAAAGTGTGTGAATATTTATTCACATGAGATAAGATAAAGAAGGTGAACTTGGCTACCAAATGGCTTTGCTATAGGCTAAGGAAGCAAACCTTTTGCTTTTTGAGCTTTCTCAAGTTAAGTATTACAAACAGAAAGCTTTAGAAAGAGAAAAGAGGGCAATTCCTTGGCCCCTATCCAAGATTCCGATTTTGTAGGGAAGCAAGGAAACCTGTTAAGCCCCTGAGGACTCTTACAGGATCCTTGGGACCACTGTGGAGAAGCTCAGTTTCCTGGGCAGAGTTGTTACACTCTTAACTGGGGTACCCTCTGCTTCCCACGAACTCCTTAAAGTCATGTCCTGGCTTTTCATGAGTAGGGGCCCCCCTGGAGGGTCTGTACAGTTCTTTTCATTTTCAGTAGGGTCCTTCGGGTCATCCCTCGGGCAGGATAGGAAACATTGGTTTGGAAAATCTATCCTTTCTTTCACCCACATCAGGCTGGCGGGGCATGTAGTCAGGAGGTGAGCCTCCCCCTTGTCTGGAGCTCCACAGCACTGAGTGCCTGTGCGAAAGCAAAGCAAGCCTGCCCAGTGGAGGACGCTTCCCTGCCAGCCGGCCCTCCAGACTCAGATAACTTCCCCAGCCGGCCCCGCCCCCTAGCGGCAGAGTTAGGCCTGTTGGCTTAAGTGCGTAGTGTCAGACTTATGGGCTCTGAGTCTAGCTGGAAACTACCTCCCTTCTCCGCTTCCTATAACCCACATCACACCTCAGGTCTCAGTCCGCCAACCCTGCAGCCTCCACTGGGACGGAACGAATTTGGAAGCGCTAGCTGGCTAAGTGGCCGCTTCCTTGAGTGCTGCTGGAGGAGCCCCGGTCGGGCTGGGGCGTCCTGCTTGGTGCCTTACGAGGGAGCACGATCCCTCCCTCGGCACCCAGGGGCCCCTTTCTCCTGGCCTTGCTCCAGAGTCCCACTTTGGCCTCCCACAGGTACATGGAATTCTTCCCTATCCCCTCCAACACCACCTCTGACTTCTACTTTGAGAAGAGTGCCAACTACTTTGATTCGGAAGTGGCGCCGCGGCGGGCAGCTGCCCTGTTGCCCAAGGCCAAGGTCCTTACCATTCTCATCAACCCTGCAGACCGGGCCTACTCTTGGTACCAGGTGAGGAGAAGTGGGCTGAAGCCCGGGGTGCAGAGTGCTATCTCTGGCAGTCATTTGGAAGTGCCAGGAAGCACCTGCTCTGGCCAGTCCTGAGCCACGTATTTGGAATGAGGTGACAGGTGAGTCCTGCCTCCCTGGCACAGCTGGCCTGGATTGGATGCTGAGTACTGGCCACTGCTCACTGCTGATCCTGGCTTTGTGTAGGATCTGACCTGTGAGCCTGACCCCCGTGGAAGGTGGTGCCTGAATGTTGGGGCAGCGTGGCTTTCATGTCTGGGTGAATGCTGACTGTAGCCTCTTAGGACACAGTATGGGCAGAAGTGGGAACTTGGAGGTAGTCAGGGCATAGGACCTGTTAGTCTGAGTTTCGGGCACTGACATCTGGTACACTTGAGGGATAGATCCTCATTCCTGCTGAGGTGGATGAGAGCCAGGACTTCCCTTTTCCCTCTTTCCTCTGTCTCTGTGGCTTCATTTTATTTCCTCTGTGATGATGATGATGATGATGAT
>PVJA010017891.1:0-40843 GCA_004027025.1 Myocastor coypus | reverse complement strand
AAAAAAAAAAAAAAAAAAAAAAAAAAAAAGACATGGCCTATTTTCAACCATTAAAAATCAAGATCACACAAGAAATAAAAATTAAAATAAAGAATAGATCTTTCATAATTTACTGAATCTAGTTTATAGCAGGAAAGAAGTGACAAATATCTATCATAGTAAGTTGATAAAATTTTGAGGGGGAACCCAATTATATAAAATTTGAGGATTATAAAACATTGCATATTAGTGGAAAATATTCTTAAAGATGAACAGGGAGAGAGATTAACACCAAGACCTCCACATTAATAAAGGAAATCTAGGGACACCCACTCAGAAACCCCCTCATGTCCCTCTCTTGGACAGGAGCTTTCTTTCCCCTAATAAATATGCTCTGCTCATTACCTCTGTTTGTTCCTAAAATTCATTCATCGGTTTTTGAGAACACAAACTCATCCCAGGTACTTTTCAGGTTGGGGATCAGTTTTCTCTACATCATTTGGAGGTTTCCTATTGGAGGTCATGCACCCCAGATCAGTTTTTTTCTTCCTGCATCATTTGGAATTTCCCATCGAGATCATTAGACAGAGGTATGAGTTTTTCTTTCATAAATTCTGAATTGGGACTTGCTTAGGTAACAAACTTTATGCTTTACATGTTGGTGTCTTTGCCCATTGCTCATAATTGCTCATATTTTGTTGTTTCATACAGTTTGGTTCAAATTGCTTACAATTGCTTACGTTTTGCTTCTTACATGGTTTTATTAAAATGTTGGTCAAAATGTTGTTGGAAATGTTGTAAGGTTAATATATTTCTCTAATGGGACATTTTATGACTGTTGTGTATTTATCTCTGTTGCATTTGAACTAGCTGTTAAATGTACTGGTATTCTTTGCTTGACTGTAGACAGCAGTACTAGAGAGAGTAACATTAGTAATTCTTCTACTAAACTTTAAAATAGGACATTTAAAGCTAGCTCAGACTTAGAAAATGTACATGCCTGTCTATGAAACACGGGACTCCTTTTGCCAACTAAATAACATTAGGTCAGCAACCATTCTTAAAGACTTGGAGGACAGGTTTCACTGGAATACATTGGTTCTGACCCCCCTCTACATGCTAGAGGGAATGTCGGGCCTGCTCTGTTTCAGTTTCCTTGCTTTGACTTTACTCCTGATTTTCCCACCTCTTTGTACTTTCCTTTTTAGAGGCATGTACAATTAGGAGAATGATCTAGACTGTTCTAACTAATTGAAGCCCTTAGAAAATGAGCGTTAGTTAACGCAGAAGACAGGGAAATCATTTTAGAAAAAAGACACATACTCTACCTCTGGGTCAGATGAGACAAAGAGGACTATGCCCATTCAGGAGGACACATATAAAAGCCATGTCCCAGCTTAGTGTTCTAGGTAGGTCTCCTTTGGGAGGCTAAAACCTGAGACCCAGTGGATAGAATCGGCTTCTGGGTGACACCAGAAGAAGCTATCTCTAAAAACAGCACATGTATGGGACCAAAACACCGTTAGGGCAAGGAGGGACCATAACCTTTTCTCCTGGGTCTAATTATTTAGGTGCATAGTAAAAAATATAAAAAAATGAAAAAAAATATAGGAAATCTAGTATCTCATTGCCTTTATGTAAGAAAAGTGCTATAGCACGAGAATACTCAGAGCTTCAGTGCGCCTGCCATCTGGTAGGTCACAGTGTGGGAAAAAATGTGTGCTATGACACAGGGGAATAAGTCAGGGTCCTGGGAACTGGGAAATCGGAATTTTGTTCTTGACTACAGCTATTGAGTTGTGGTACGAACAGGAACATGCTGAGTGGTTTAGTTTATTCATCTATGAGCTGGGGATAATAAAATCCTCAGTAAAACAATGCACAGATGAACTAACTGTTCTGCTGAGAGCCTTTTGGACATATTACTATTTTAAAGTAATTTCAAAAACTCTTCTTCAAAGTCTCAGTTTCAAAGATGGCTATCCTTCCTGGTATTTTGCAGTTTTATGGAGTTCTGTGTATTATACAAAATTCCATTTCTCAAGCTGCTGAGTGCAGTGATTATTCTTGCTTTCAGCAAGAAAATCTGCAGATAACAGAAATAAATGGAATTGAGCAGCTGCTAGCTTTCCCGTTTTCTAAACAATTATGAATGGTTTCATTTTGTGTATTATTTGCCGTTCTTACATTCTTTTTGCTTGCAGTCTAGAACTAAGGACTTTCTGTTTTAAGACTATTGAGATTAAGGAATTAATTAAGGAGCAGCAGAATGTGTAATTGGCACAACTACTAGCAAAGAAGGTAGATAAAACAAATGCCATTGAGGAACAAGGCTAACTGCAGTCAGCAACCATTCCCCCACCTGCAGTGTAACAGGGGCCAGGAAGCCAGGAACAAACACTAGGTGTGCAGAATGACCCTCACGGCCCTTCCAAACGCAGCCCAGACCACTGTGTAGGGACAGTCACAGGAGGTTTACTATGTGCCTCTGGCAACTGTGATCACTGTAAGGTTAGTAACTGCCTCGGTCAGTGACTGTGTCCTTCGTACCACACAGCACATTCTACAGCAGCTCTGACCCTGTGATTCCCAGAGGCTGAGACACCATCTCTTTCCGTTGCTCTTCTCCAACTTGCTTAGCACCGCAGCGGAGATGTCTGAAATTCTTCCCAGGTGAAAAGAACTGTTTTATTCCTTGCATCTGTCACAGAATTTAAAATTTCATTATCTCGAAACTATTTTCTTCTTGAGCTTTCCAGTCTTTGGTGAGCTACTTGAGAACATGGTTGCACATATCAGAACTGCGAGCTCCTTCCGTAGTATTCCTGCCGTGGGGTAGACCCTTTCAATTGTCCAGTGTCCTCGAAGCTTTTCTAGAGGAGGGCTATTTGTAAAAACAGAAAGGTGTGATTCAGTGCCTGCCCCATCATTATCCAGCACAAGATTAAACACCTCTTCTTTTCATCAGGAACTCCATCTGTGTTTATGGCAGATTGCAGTCTCCTCCAGAATAGACAAGTAGCTGGTCTCTCCTCATATTACTACACAATCAGAATAATAAAAGTGTCTTACATCATAGACCTGGCATTAGATAAGCTCAGTGAGTGCATTTTCCATATGAAGATCAATGAGCAGCAATCCAGAGAGGTTACTAATTAAGTGAAGAGAAAATGTTCTTCTGATTCAAAGCCAACTGATCATTTTCATTGGCAAGATTTCATTTCCTCCCGCTAGCAAAGTACTCTATATTTTAAGAAACCAAAAGCGTTGAATATTTAGAAAGACTTCGGTTTGCTAGCGGAAGAGATGGAATTAAAGCAGGTAGATAGCCAATTTTGGAGTAGCGTAGTGCTTTGTTTTTGTAGTAGGCACTCACCAGGACTGTAACAAATAAATATAATGTATAGAGCACACAAATGTTCAGAATATATCTGTTTTGGATGGGCTAAATCACCTGTGTGATTTCAAATTGATTCTACAAATACATAACATTCTTTAGCCAAGTTGCTAGCGGTAGTGCTCAATGCCAAATGCTGAATTATAGACGTTATGAATCTCATTTACGAAATTCTACCCATTAAATATCACCTTTTAGAATAGCTAAATATACAATAATATTGGCAACATACTCAAGATCACCTATCAAATTCATCAACATCAACAATTTTATGATAGTAAAGTGAGGAATTTTGTAGATGGAAACAAAGATAATTTACATTTCTCCTACCTCACCACCTCCACAAAATGCTTCTGTTCTTTTTTGTCTTATGCTATTGGATTTTTTTCCTCTCAGTTAAGTCACAGTGAACAAGAATTTAAACAGACTGGAGCTACTGTCTTAACTTGTCTGTTGCCTCTCCTGTGCGACTTCTGCAGAAATATCTTCACAGCATTTTAAAAGACTCAGTCATAGAAGGTGCATTGGGTGGGTGCTCATACCTATGAGACTGAGATGAGCCCTGCAGAGGTGCTGGGATGTGGTTTGTTTTTGTTTGTTTGGCTGGTTGGTTGATTAATTGGTTGTAGTTTTCTAAACTCTGAGCAGATCTTTATTGACTGGCAGAATGTGTTTAGGCTGAAAGCCTGAGTGCTCTGGGCAACAAAGACAGAAGCAGAGAGCTCTGCAGGCCACCTGAGAGTGCTGCTGGTGTCAACATCACAGCTTATGTAGCCCTCGTTTTTGAGGTGGCCATCATTTGGCTCTCAGAAGCAGCTGCAATAGGTGCCTGCTTGTGGTCAGTCTCCCACTCATTACTCTCCATCAGGCTACACAGCTACCTGATGCATCCCCAATGTCTGCATAGACTGGCCTAGGAAAGTCACAGGCTTTCTTAGTAATCATCTTGCTGAATTTGGGTAAATTCTTCATCCATTCATTTAACCAGAGTTAATGTACAGGCATACATTGCAGTCAGTCAACTATGAACTGAAAGCTCTGTAAACTGGTCAAAACAAACTTCTCCATGTTTAATTTGAGGGGGCCAAGGTTTTTGTCCCAGTAGTAAGAAAGTAACTAAGACAGACTTTGGTAACAGAAGTTGAGTTATTACTATGACACTATTTGATCGTGTAGTTCAGAAGTCTTTGGAAATAGTTGGTGGGAAGAGCTTGGAAAGGCTTGGAGATACTGCTTGTAGAAGGAATGTTAGAATGGTGTGAGCCAAACTTGATGGGAAATTCTTGTTGGAGAGCAAGAGGTAAAAATGTTGACAGTAAAGCCCAGGACAAAGAGGTTTCCATGGGGAAGAATATACAGGCAATTAGACTCCAGCATGTATGTAATGTTCTAAAAGAAAAGATGTTTATATTTTTGCTCATTTCCAGAGGCTTTGTAGGAGATTGAGATTAAGGGAAGTAGACTAATTAACTTGGAAGAGAAAATTTCATAGCAGCCCAGACTTTAGGTAAAGGCATGAGTACTTTGGGGGTCTTTTAGCCATCATTAATTTGGGAATTAAGAACCAAACTCACAGCAAAATGACTTTTAAAAGTTTTGAGTTCAGCCAGAAAAGAAGTTCCAGGACAGCTGGACAGCTAGGAACTGCAAAAATGGAGAAGGGGATAATTAAGCTGCTATAAAGATTGGTCTTAAAAAGAATCAAAGTAGCTTAGAACAGCATAATAGGAAATATGTCTTCAGGGAAGTATGAGAAAGCCGCCAAGCCCCATGCTTTGCTGGCACAAAATTGAAAGGGCAAGTCTTTGCTTTAGGAAGAGAGCCTTGTAGAATGATCTTAAGGGAGTGATTCCCACAGATACAGTTCAACATCCTCAGCCACCCTGGGACTCTGTCGCCTCCACAACCACCAGCAGGGTGTACAAGGGTGAAGACTACCTCACCACAAAAGCACCAACTGGTGGCAGACCTTGGCATCATTCACATGGTGCTTGTTTTATATTCATATGTAATACAAGTCTTGAAGTCAGAAGCTTTCACACTGATTTCAGAAGACCTGAGAAGCCAGGTAGTATGTCCCTGAGAGGGCAGTTAGTGAAACTGAGTTTCAAGTCTAAAGTGTGCTGGAGATCTCCAGAAAGTTGGCAAAGCTAAGGAGACAGAACATCTGAGGAAAGCCACAAGCAATTAGCCAAGGCTGTTCAAGAAAAAGCCATTATGTATATAAACACCAACAGTGCTCATCAAGCCTTATCTCACTACAAGGTGTCCAAGGTTCCAGACTTGATAATAGGACTTAACATTTACTCTGTCAAGTATCTGACTTGGTTTGGCCACATTTCTTTCTATCCCTTATTTTTCCTTTTTGGAATAATGATGCTTACCCAGTGCCTTTGTATGTCTAACATGTTTAACTTTGGACTTGGGACTTTTAAACAATGCTGAAATTGTTAGGACTTTGACAATACTAAGAGATGGAGTAAATGCATTTTGCATATAGCTATACATTAGTCTTTTAAAAGTCTGGGTGGAGTGTTATTTTTTGCATCTAAATGTCTCCTGAGTGCCTCATGCAGTCATTGCTGGGGCTCTTGGGACATGATTGTGCTGCATCAAGTGAGGGATCAGGGAGCAAAGGGTCTTCTCGTAAAGAGACCCTATACTCTCCTGGTTCTGTCTCTCACCCTGGAAATAATACAAGATGAGGCAAGGCTGACAAAACTGAAGATATGTTTATTACACAATCAGGAACTTAGCAAAAGTAATGTAAAGCAAGAGTTATTTATAACACTATAACAATGAGAGTTGCCAAATAGCAAACAGTATGTCAGTAAGAAGCTTGGAGGTGAACTTTTCAGTCTGGTGCCTTTGCCTTTGTCATATTTATATGGGTAAGTTAATTTCTAAAAATAACGTTTTCACTGGTTGGTATAAGCTTAAACACATCCAGATCTTACTCTTTGCTTCCAGAGTGAGCCAAAGTACAGAGGATCTAGAATGCATAGCGAAAATATTCCAAGATCCCACAAGGGCAGGCTTCTCCAGGATTATATCATGAGCAAGCATGTGGTTCTCTCCATTATGCTAGCCACTCAGTCATGCCCAATGTGTCCAATCTTCTCCAAATGACCGTACAATTAGATGATGTGGCATGACCTTGAAGGGTATATCTCTCTCTACCTTTTCCCTTGATGTGTCTTTTTCTGTTTCTTGCCTCTATGCCATGACACATTTCTCCTCTGCCCTGTCACTCTGCCATGCCACAGTGTGTTGGAACTCTAGGTGGCTATAGACTAGATGACTGGAAACCCTGAGCTCATGTTGCTCATTTCCAGTGGCTTGGCAGGAGACTGAGATTAACTGAAGTAGACTAACTTGGTGGAGGAAATTTCTCAGCAGCCCAGACTTTAGGCAAAGGCATGAGTACTTTGGGGCTCTTTTAGCCACCTTTAATTTGGGAATTAAGAACAAGACTCTTAGGTGAAGGACTGAAAACCCTATAAACTGTGAGCTAAAATACGTATTTTTTTCATTCAAGTTATTGGTGTCAGGTGTTGTACCTTAGTGATAAAGAATTAACTAAGACGACTTTTAACTACTACACTTGATTAACCACCGTCAGCACATTGCATATCATATGTGACTTTCCAAATAGTACAATGCTCCTTAAAAAATTAACACAACATGCAGTCTGTTTCATAACTCATACAAAATGACTCATAGTTTACTCCCCATGTTATTAAACATTCTATAAATTTTAAATTAATATATAGTTTTTCAAATGTAAGCTTCACCACAATTAGTTTAATCTCTCCATGGAAGACCACTTAATCTTCCTTTATTCTCTATTATTAATAATGTTGTGCAGAATGTTTTTAATTTGTTTTATTCTATAGTGAATAAACAAACACTTACTTGAGAGTATAAAAAAAGAAAATATTAAAAATAGTACAGAATTTCAAAGCAAGATGATGGGAAACCCACAAACATTGTTATATGGCATATTGTTATCCTCAAAGTAGTCAGCTTACTCAACAGAGGCATGTAAATTTGGTCAAAAATGAAATATTAACTATTCCTTACAATAAACCAATAGAAGTTAGTAGTATAACTATTTTAGCTACTGTGTGTGTATGTGTGTGCATGTGTGTGTGTTTTCCCTTCCTAGATGAAGAAATAAAAATGGCAAATAACTACGTGAAATGTTGTTCAACTCGTTGGTCATTTAATCCTTATGTATTTATGTTATGGCCTGCTCAGCCTGCTCTGGGGGTGGGGGTGGCACAGCATGTGGTCCCGGGGATCTAACCGCAGTCCCTGTGGTTGCCTAAGCTTTCCTAAGCAGGTGCTTTAGATCAGGAGCTATCTCACCAGCCCCAGTCCCATTGATCATTTGAGAAATGCAAATTAAAACAGAAACATTGGGTTTCCATTTCATCCCAGAAGGAATGGCTATCATAAAGAAATCAACCTGTGTTAAATACTGCTATGGCTGTGGGGAATAAAAGAAGCCTCTTTTGTTGGTGGGAATGCAGGCTGTTACAACCACTATGGAAATCAGTGTGGAGATTCCTCAGATAATTAGTATTGAAGGTCCCATTTGACTCAGTTATTCCCCTCCTAAGTATTTTTCCAAGAAGAATTAAAAACTTCATACCACAGCAGTATATGTGCTCCATACTTATAGCAGCACAACTCGGCATAGCTAAATCTTAGAAATCACCCAGATTCCCATTAACTGAGGAATAGATAAAAATGATGCAGTATTGTTATAGAAGAGTGTTATTTAGTATAAAGAAAAACAAACTCAAGACTTCTATAAATAAATGGATGCAACTAAAACAATACTCATAAGTGAAGTAAATCACACCCACAGTGCAAGCATCATGTTATCTCCATAGTGTAAAAACGAAAGAAAGAAAAAATAATTAAATCTGAAAGATACAATACATACTGTGAAAGGACAACTAACTGCTAGGTTGAGGAGAAGAGAATCTGTTAAAAGCTAAATGCTTATGCTCATCCTTCATTTGTTTACTTAAGGAAAATTACTAGGAATATGATTGCGAGGCCAAGCATAGCATTTATTTTTAGAGATTTAGTAAGTATCTTTATTTTTTTCTCCAGAAAGGAGATACCATCTACTTCTGTTTCTACCCAGTGTAGGCATTTTCTTTTCTACTTTTATTTATATATTTTCAGTCTTACTCTTTTTTATTTCTTGTTTTTTTCTAGGCTTCTTTCTTTCCTTTATTTTTTCTTATTATCATGGATACTACACATAAAGCTTGTTATTTTTATATGTATCTAGAAACGGAGAAGAGTTTAAATTTTTCATGTTCTTTAACTAGCAAGCTTACTTTACACATATATTAACTCAAGATGAATTTACTTTCAAACAATATTTTTAATCTTAATATGTAAAAATAACATTCTTATTGATTATCAATTCATGTTTCCATTCAGTCATGACATCTTATTGCTGAAAACATACACAGACTGACTGATTTGTGGTATGTTATGGAGGACCCTTGACTTATGAAAGATTTGTTTATGAGAGGTGGCTACAACAGAAGTTGACTGTAAATCATGATTATTTTTCCCAAAACAAATAACAAAAACACCGATTCTGCATTCTGAACCTCCCAAAGCAACTAACCTTTCTTTAATTCAAGAGCTGTATAGTGTGTGTAATTGATCAGAAACATCAATAAATTTTCCAGTTTAATGACTAAAAAGTGATAAAATATACTCAGTTTACCACAAACAATATATTCACACTACACTCATGATTCAACTTGACACTTTTGGTTTTCAGGAAGAGAGAACTAAATAGAAGGTGGTTACTGTTTGGAGGGAGAGCCTTGTTCCCTAAGAACATGAGGACTCTGACTCTCTGGTGTCCTTTCTCTCCTTGGGAGAGTCTTAGCTCTCTAGGAGCTGTAGAGATGTAGGAGCAGCTTAAAGAAGCAAAGAACAATTAACAAAGCTTTGGGCAGGTTGTAATCTGTCACTTAGGGATTCCAGGAAACTGGGATTTAAGAAGGCAGGTTACACCTTATCCTGATTGATGCCTCTGCCCTTACTTGAGATGTTAGTGATTATCTCCTCCCCTCCTTGTAATCCTTTCATTTAACAGTTGTGTGAACCTAGTGTTAAACAAATAGTGAAGGTCAACAGAGGTTACAGTACTAAATAAAAAGGAGGTGCTTCTGGAGCTCTGGGCTCACTTTGAGAGAGACAGATCTCAGTGAGACCTCTGAAGCTACATTCATCGTTTCTTCTCATCATTTCTTTTGGCACTGGACCATAACATACAAGTGGTGCCCAAAGTGGGGCATGGAAGATGACCAGGGGTGAGTTAAGAGAGGCCTGATTGCATGAGAAAAGTATACGCAGGGTAGGTTAGACCACCGGCAAAAACTCGGAGTAATGGGAAACTCCACTTTAATAGAAAAAGAGTATGTCCACCTTATAGAGACATTACTCAAAGAAGCAGGGGTAAAGGTGAAAGCAAAGTATTTCGGAGAATTATTTTTCCTTATAAAAAGGCATTGTTGTTGGTTTCAGCCTAAGGGAAAAGCTGTTCTAAACTTAAAAGTTTGGAAGCAAGTTATAAAAACGCTGTGCAGAGCACAACAGTAAGAAGAACCTATTACTTTAAGTGTGTGGTCTTTGTGTAGCCTTATCTCCTTGGCTTTGCAGCCCCTGCAGTCTGATTCTGAAGAATCGAATCTGCAGCTGATTCCTCAGACTCAGGAAGGCAGTCCTAGAAAGATTTCAGTTGATGAGGACAATACGGAACATGAAGGCAGCATCACATCCCTTAATTTTCTTTGTTGGATTAAGAATCTAAATCAAAGAATCAGAAAGTAAAACAAACATTTCCAGCTCTTCAGCCTTTGCCCTCCAATTCTGAGGATTTTTCAGAAGCTCAGAGGGATGAGTTGGAGAAAGAGGCAAATAAAATCTGGGAATTGTCCCATCATGTGGAATATTTGACACAATTGATATCCAAATTGATGGAGCGATTGGGTGTTTCAAATCCACCTTCAATGTTTGCTCAAATTCGGTCTCTGCCTCCACCCCAACTAATCCCTCAGCACCACCATATGAGCATAAACAACCTGTCTTGGCTGCTGGACCTAGAGGCGCATGACTCAAGCCTTATTACAAGAAAGGAACCAGGGAGACCCAGAGGTTCACAAAACTACATTGAGAGTTTGCCCTGTTGTGGTTCAACAGCACCGTCTAAATGGGCAACACACAAATGGTTATATACAGTGGGATTATCAACATTTAGCTTTCTAGATAATTAAAGATTTGAAGCAAGCTCTTATGTCATATGGAATGCAATCGAATTATGCTGTTGGGCTCTTACAAGGATTGGTAGATGAACCTAGGTTTATTCCTCATGATTGGAAAGTATCATGCCATACTATTTTGGAACCAGGAGAATATCTTCAGTTCTGTAACTGGTGGAAAGATGAGGCAGAAACTCAGGACAGGATAAACAGTGGTCAAAATCTGCCTATTGCTGTAACAGTGGACCAGCTTACTGGCTCAGGCACATACTTTGGTATAACAGCTGAACTTCAGTATGATGATGTGGCCATTGTGCAGATATGTTTATATTGTCTCAGAGCATGAGAGAAGGTTAAAAAACCTGGAGAAGCTCAAAAGTCTTTTACTAAAGTAATACAGTCTCAAAATGAGCCTTTTGTTGATTTTATGTCTCAACTAAAGGAGACAATTGATAAAACAGTCAGACAACTCGATCTTGGGGATATGTTGCTGCAAACTTTGCCTTTTGAAAAAGCTAATTAAGAATGCCAAAAGGTTATATGCCCATTAAATGCTCAAGGTGCTCCACTGGGGAATATATTAAAGATTGTACCGATATTGGTTCTGAACCTTATAAAGCTAATTTACTGGCTGCTGCTTTACAAACTTCATGTAAACAAAATCTTACAAAATGTTTTAATTGTGCCAAAGTGGCGCATACGAAAAAGGTTTGTAGAAAAAATAAAAGAAAAAATGGTCAAGATAAAACAAAGCCACCAGAGCTGTGTCCAAAATGTAAAAGGGGAAAATATTGGGCAAATGAATGTTGCTCCAAATTTCATAAAAATGGACAACCTTTACAACAGCAGGGAAACTGGACAATGGGCCCTCTTCCTCAGGGACAAGAGATAAATAATACAGGGTATCAGCAAATTCCTTTGAACAACACCATAATTAACTGAAACTAAGGGTCTCAGATCTTTTTCATGCCACATCAGGAAGCACGACCTTAGCTATTGTAGCAATAGAAAATCAGTTTTTGCAACCCACTTATAGAGTATATAAAATTTGTACTAATATTTTTGGTCCCATACTCAAAGATACTGTTGGCGTGATTATTAGGAGAAGCAGCCTTACTGGCACGGTGTCTTTGTATAATTAGGAGTCATAGATAGTGATTACAAAGGAAAAATTCTTGTGATGATGTCTACCTCCATACCCTTTCAGATAGTAAGCAAACAGAGAATTGCTCAGTTACTATTGCTGCCTTATGTAAAAGACAACAGCATGCCCGAGGAAAGAAAAGGAGGATTTGGAAGCACTGATTTTTCAGAAGACACTTCTGGGACAAAGACCCCAGTTATCTATAGCTATTCAAGGCCTAGTTTCTAAAGAGTTGGCAGACACTGAAGCTGGTGTTTCTATTATATCCTCTAAGGCAATAGTTCTCAACTTTTCCAATGCTGTGACCCCGCAATACAGTTCCTCACGTTGTGGTGACCCCCAAATTAATACTTTTATTCAGCCAGTGGGTCTAGCATAACCTGGCTTGCCACAACCTAGTATAATTCCCAAGGCCTGGTTTTTAACCATTATTGATTTAAAGGATTGTTTTTATACTATTCCCCTTCAGCCTCAAGATGGTGAAAAGTTTGCTTTTATGGTCCCCTCTCTAAATAATAACAAATCTACTCCCCGGTATCAGTGGAAAGTCTTGTCTCAAGGTATATTAAATAGTCTGACACTTTGTCAGTACTATGTAAACTAACCTCTGGAAACGTTAAGATGTTTATTTACCTCAGCATTAATCTTACACTACATGAATGGTTTATTGTTTGCCCATTGTGACAGAACTGAATTAAAACAACTTGTTACTAAGGCTGTCAGGCTTAGGAAAATAAGGATTAATTATAGCCAAAGAAAAAAATACAACAACCACCACCCTTTGAGTAGGTAGGTAGTAAGTTAGATCAAACCCGTGTCTAGCCTCAAAAGGTTCAATTATGGCAAGACTGCCTATATACTTTAAATGATTTTCAGAAATTGTTGGGAGACATTAATTGGCTTAGGCCTTTCTTAGGAATTCCCACATATGCCCTAAAAAAATTATTTCTTACATTACAAGGGTATCTTGCCTTAGATAGTCCCCAATCTTTAAGTACTTTAGCAGAAAAGGAACTTTCACAAGTTGAACGAATTATGCACACTACTTATTTGAACAGAATGGATCCTGATCAACCAGTTGTACTGTTGTTTTTCCATCACAACACTCACCTACCAGTATCTTTGGCAGGAAGATCGTATTTTAGAATCTCTATTTTTACCTAATAAAGAGCAGAAAAAGTTATCCGTTTATCTTGATACAATTTGTAGAATTTTTACTAACGGTAGATTAAGACTTCGCCGTCTTATTGGCACAGATCCCAACAAATTATAGTGCCACTTACTTAAGAGGAAATTCTGTCAAGACCAACTTTCAAATGAATGGCACCTTGCTTTATGAGACTTTTTGGGTGATATTCACAATAGTTTCCCCAAATAAATGACTTCAATTTCTTAAAAGAACCCAATGGATATTACCTTCTATTGTTAAAGCAAAATCTATTCCTAAAGCAGATACGTGTTTTTCTTTTCTTTTCTTTTTTTTTCTGACACCAATAAACTTGGCATGGCAGGCTATACAGGTCTTAAAACTATAAATGAACAAACTCCTTTTCATTCTGTTCTAAAGGCAGAGTTAGCTGCCATTATTATGTTACTTCAAGATTGCTCTGACCCACTAAATCTTGTAACTGATTCCCAGTATGCTGAACACATAATAAAAGAAATATAGACTGCTACCTAAATTGCAGATGGTTCAGAATTAATAAAATTATTTTCTGTACTACAGCTTCTTATCACAAATAGAAATCAGCCTCTTTTCATTATGCATATTAGAGCTTGTAATATATTGCCTGGCCCTATGTCAGCAGGAAATGAACAGATAGATCGGTTACTTATACGGAATATTTAAGCTGCCATGGATTTCCATGCTTACACTCATATAATAAACAAGGGCTTATCCATAAATTTAATATCACACACAAACAAGCACAACATGTCTTAAACTCTTGCTCACAATGCAGTGCTCTCTAAGGCTATCACTTTCCTCAAGGAGTAAATCCAAGAGGAAATACAGCCAATCAGCTGTGGCAGATGGATGTCACTCATGTTCCTTCTTTTAGAAAATTACAGTATGTTCATATGTCCATAGACACATTTTCAGGTTTTTGATGGGCTACCCCTTTGCCCAGTGAAGAGTCAATATGTCATACAACACTTGTTAGAAGCATTTAAAGTAATGCGGGGGGGGGGGGGGCGTCCCACAACAAATTAAAACTGATAATGCTCCTGCCTATCTTAGTAAAGTTTTTTTAAAAATTTTTAAATATTGGAACATTACTCATATTACAGGTATTCTGTATAACCTCCAAGGTCAAACAATTACAGAACAAGCTAATAGAAGTTTAAAAGAAATGCTTATTAAACAAAAAGGGGGGAATAGTATGGGAATTCATATGAATATACCTAGGTTAATAGTACAAAAAGCTTTATTCATGTTAAATTTTTTAAATCGGCTGCCAGATGGATCTTCTGCTTCAGACCATCAATGGACAAAGGAAGTGATCATTCTTTTGCAACAGGCTGTTTTCTTTCTAAATGATATTGATCACTGGGTTCCAGGAGTTATCCAGAGATGGGAAAAAGGTTTTGTTTGTGTTATTTCAGATACTGGAGAAGTAATTCTGGTACCAGCTCTACAAATAAAACCCAGAAAATGAGTAAGTGTGAACATTCTGATACAAAACATCTGCTTGATGAAAAAACTCACTTTAAATAGGAAATCATTCAGACGGACTCTTCCTAAAATCCAATAAGCCCCACTACCTACCTACAAATCAAAAACTCACTTGATACTTTATAGGAAAATAAGAAAATAATTTCCTATAATTGGGATTGGGAGAAAACCAGGGAGAGAAAACAAAAGAGATAAAAAATAGCTGTCTTGTTGCAACTTCAAAAACAGATCCTGAGCTGGGCGTGGTGGCGCACGCCTGTAATCCCAGCACTCGGGAGGCTGAGGCAGGAGGATCGATGCGAGTTCGAGACCAGCCTGGGATACAAAAGTGAGCTCAAGGCCAGCCTCAACTGCATAGCGAGACCCTGTCTCAAAAAGACAAAAAAAAAAAAAAAAAAAAAAACAGATCCTGAGTCTAATTCTCTTGACTCCAAGAAGAACTCAACGATGTAAAGTTCATCAGCTATGACTGTTGGAAGCCAGGCCAAAATAAAAGGAATTGTCGCAGGCGATCCAGAAGCCATGCGTTGACTGTCAAAGCAGCTTCTAGCAGTGAGACTGAGCTCTCGGGCCCCAAATGGTCCCGTAGGACTGAAGGGCATCAGGCCTGCCTGCTCCCTCTGGCCAGACAATCTCTGTCATCTCCACAGAGAAGCCTTGAGAAATCATGACCAAAGGGAAACCCAGCCTATTGCTGGACATTGGCACAAGTCTCTTTGTTCTTCTCCAACCCTGACTTTCCTTCCAGGCATCAAATCTCAAAAAGAAACAGACTGTAGAAGATTAACCCAATTTACACTAAGACGAGTTATACAAATGTAATATATATTACAAAAAAAAATGTTTCCCTATACAGACAAGTTTGAGTTTAACAATATATAAATAAAACTAGCTTGTAGACATCCCTGTTCTCTCACAACATGTAACTAAAAAATAAGTCATTACTATTGGTAAAAATCATTTAGACCACATTCATAATTATGCCACTGATTTGGCCCATGTATGTTTAATAATTTATTTGGCTTTATCTTCTCCAGATCTAAAGTGATTCTGCATACCTGAGATAAAAATGCCTGGTATCTCTTGAGGGCCTTTAGGTAGAACCTCTGGAGAGTATCTCTGACTGCTGGTTCCCAACTATGACCCTTTTCAGCCTGAAGAAGCCAGAGTGGTCATCGCACTTAATTCCCTCATGGCAGTTCAGGCTACTTCTTCAGAAGGGGGAAATGCTGCAAGCAGATAGAAATATTACGGGCAGTCAGACAGGGTTAGGCCCTCAAAGGAGATAACACAGAAGGCAATATATCTAGCAACTATGGAAGAGACGAAGGCTCCAGCTGTGAGCCAGACCTAAACATCTATGGTCAAACAAATGCTGACTTGCTTAAAAATTGACACCCAAGATCAATCATCATCCGAAAGGAGCCAGGAGAATATATCACTTGGAGTCATCCACTAGAGATATTTTTTTCTTTCTATATCACTATGATGGCTTTATTGTCATTTCTGGTTCAAATCCACCATGCCATAGAGGAGTTCACTGATGGAAAAAGTCTAGTAAATAATAACACCAAAGTAAGGGAAGAAAAAGGGGGACTTTTTCTTCTTCAAGGAAAGGACTTTAAAGGTATAGCTGCTGACGGAATGTTTCCACCGCTAGATCTGCCATCCTGCCAGAATACCAATGTTGCTTATATTAGGATACATTGAGAAATCTGGAGGGCACATTGAGAGGCAGCCTGGGAGTTACTTAATACTTCCAAGGGAAGCATCATAGATTGGAGCCCTATGGAGCTTTGTTGGAGCTCCATGGCTCTGCCCAGATGACAGAATGAAAGAAATTGAGAAGAAAATACTTCATTATTTAAAGGGAACACAACCCGTTCTACTCAGCTTTAATTTTTCCAGAGATATCTATATTCTCAGAACAAGGACCAGAATTTGACTTCCAATACAACTATATAGCCCATGGCAAGACTCCCCTTCCATGATGCTGTTCCAACATTTGCCGGAGATGTTAAAGAAGAGAACAAAAGCGAAGCTTGAACTCATGATAGCCTTCACATCCACAGCTGCTACAGCCAGAGTAGCATTAAGCCAAGGTGTACAAACTGCTCATTTTGTGAAGCAATGGCACAAGGACTCAAAACAATTATGGACTTATCAAGGACATATAGATTCACAGTCGAATACTAAGATAAGTGGTTCAGAACAAACTATTGTTATGTTGTGAGATTAAATCATTAATCTACATTAATCTACAACGTCTACTTAGTTTAAAATGTGATTGGAGTACTTTTTCATCTTGTATAACTCCCATTTCATAGAACCAAATTTGATCCTTTCCATGTTATCTCATGGTTTAGTGGAAATGTAGTAGTGATTTGTGTATGTTGCCTCTGTACTATTTTATATACACTGCTTAGTTTGGCAACAAGGACAGATCCAGCAACAAGCTGGACCAGAAGTCTACAGTCCTCACCTGATACCTCAAAAAATTGTCTTTTAGCATAAAAAGCAAAAACAGGGATATGCAGAGATAAGAAACTAACATTTTTTTTTTTTTTTGTCTTTTTGAGACAGGGTCTCGCTATGAAGTTCAAGCTGGCCTTGAGCTCACTTTTGTAGCTCAGGCTGGTCTCGAACTTGCACTGATCCTCCTGCCTCAGCCTCCCAAGTGCTGGGATTACAGGTGTGCGCCACCACGCCCGGCTCAGAAACTAATATCTTAAAGAAGTGAAGAACAATAAACAATGCTTAGGGTAAGTTGTAATCTGTTACTTAGGGCTTCAAAAAAAACTGAGATTTAAGAAGGTGGGTAATAGCTTACTTTATTGGTGTCTCTGCCCTTACTTGAGATTTTGGTGATTATCTCCTTCCCTCCTTGTAATCCTTTTATTTAACAATTGTGTGATCTTAGTGTCAAACAAAGAGAAGTTGTAGTCCTAAATAAAAAGGAGATGCTTCTGGAGCTCTGAGCTCACTTTGAGAGAGACAGACCTCAGTGTGACCTCTGAAGCTATATTCATTGGGTCTTCTCATCATTTCTTTCAGCACCAGACTGTAACAGCCAACAAGGAGCTGCTTCTGACTCACTAGGGCTCAAATTTTAAGAATTAAAAACTGATACGAAGTTATTTGTTTCTGTCTTTCATTTAATACTGCTTGTATCATGACATGATATCATCAATAAACAAGTGAATGCAATCATTGTTTTTTTCTTTTTATATCTCTGTCCATCGTTTCAGGATTTCCTTAATTTTAGATGTAAAGTTTGCTGCACTGATTTTTGATACTTGTTCTCTTCTTCAGAAAGCTGCTAAGCTGTCATTCTCAGCCAGAAGTTGCTGAAGTCCCTGTGTTGGATGTTCTTCAGCATGTTCCTCTACCAGTGCCTGAGCATCGCCACTGTGTACTTACAATCCCACAGATCTTCTGGAATAACAATGACACCAACTTCAGATCAGTTAAAGGCCCAGGCTCCAATACACAGCCTTTACAGTCTCTTTCTTGTATAATTTTATGCCACACTTCCTTCCAAGTAGATCTGTGTCCTTAGAGAGGCACTGGCCCAGTATTTCTCAATGAACATGACACAAAAAATATTTTTCTTATGCTCCTTCCTGAACTCTTTGAGGGTTAAATCTGTATCTGCAGCCATCCAGAAGCCCTTCAAGCACAGTTCCTTGGTGTATAGTTCCTAAAAGTTAGCTATAGCCTGCTCGTTCACAGGCTGCAATAAAGAAGTTGGATAGGTGGAAGGTACCCAACTGAAAACCAGAAGAATTGTTCAGCCACTTCTTCCAACTGCCATGTGCAAGCAGGAACATTGTCCTTGATGAGGGGAGCCTTGAATGGTAAACCTTTTTCCTCTAGATATTTCTTTAAAATAGGATGTAAACACTGTCTCATTCACTTAAGAAAACATGTTCTTGTTATCCAAGCTTTTGTGTTAGATCTCCACATCCTACTATCTCCAAACCCTCTTTCTTCTTCCAACTTTCCTTTGCAAGAAAGGGCAACATTGTCACAGTTGAAAGCTTGATGGGAGTGAAAGCCACTTCCCTGTGTGATCATTTCAAAGTGGTGTGTGGAATTTTCAGCTGCCACTTCATCAGCACTGGCTGCTTGGCCACGTCTAGTTACTCACTACACAACTGTGCGACCGTCCCTTACTGTCACAGAATGTTTCAGCATTTTCACTCACTGATGGATTCTTTATTAGATCTGCATTTGTAGCCCTATCTTTCTCACAGATTATAGACAGACTAAATATGTTTTAGCTGTTCATTTATTTACTTATGTATTTATTTTTATGTATTTGGTACAAGGTCTACAGGGTCTACAGGTCTCACTACGTAGATAGGACTCATAATGATTCTCCTGTTTTCAGCGTCCCAACTGTTATTATAGGCATGTGCCACCACTTCTAGTTTCAATTGCTGTCGCAGCATGCTTCAGGGTTGGGGCTCGCGGGGCATGATGGGGATTGAACCTTGGCCACTGTGCTCTGCCTAAGCAGGCACTTTAGTCCACTGAGCTATCTGGCAGGCCCTTTAGCTATTCATTTATCCATACTAAGCAGCCTATCTACTTCATCCAACAGTGTTGACTAGGGACATTAATTTCAATAACATCTTCAGCAATTCTAGCTTCCCTCTATAAATCGTTGTTTCTTCTTTTTTTTTTGTAAGATTGTCAAGATGGTGGATTTTGGCATATGCTCCATATTGGTGAAACCCATCACACAAAAGCCACTCATATTGCTCCCCAATTTCCTTCTTCTTTTCAACTGGGATTCCTTTCTTTTCCCTTACTTCCTTAGACTGTCTTCTAGCTTCTAGCAGACTGTAGGTAACAGTAATCACAATGATTATGTGAGCCACTGACTGCAATCAGTCACACAACCTTGTGAGCCTGGGCTCAGACTGACATTCACACGTACTCTCTTATGCTTTTCTGGCCTTGCGAGTCTGTGTACAACCACACAAGCACCAGTAAACCTAAAGTTTCAGTTATGGCCAAGTCATTCATACAAGAATTACGTTACAACTTGGGGTCCACTATATATTTGAATGTATTTTGGACTTTTATTTTATTTGTTTCTGTAGCAATATCACCTTTTCCTAATAATTTTAAAAATTATTTTACTACCTATATGTGTAAATCTCAAAACTATTATATTCTAATTTCTCACTAATGTATTATCTAAAACAAATTTCTTATAGTGGTTTGAGTTTAATCTAAGACCTTCAGCATGGTAAGCACATGTTCTACCATGAATTGCTTTCTGTGTTTCAAGCTAACTTTCATCATTCTGTAAAGACAGCCCTCTCCCAAAGTCATGTGAGCACTAAATTGTGAAATCATAGAAATAGAACTGATATTGATGCAATATTACTTTGTTGATAATGTATTATACTCCAAATTGATTTTATGTCCTTTGCTAAAGTTGAAAATCATAGACTTCTGTGGATTTCATTATAATTCCTGAGAAGTTTATTACAGAGCATCTAAAATAATTGGTGAAAATTTTATAGTTTAGATACTGCAAATTTAACACTGCAAATCGTATTGCTTTCTGCTAAAGCTGAATAAGAATTCTAGAACTGCATCTTTTGTATATTAATTTGACTAATCTATATGAATATCACCCTAACCAAAATATTTACAAAAACAATTTCTGGGACTATATTTGAAAAGCTATAGGGAGATAAATTTTATGCTTTTCAATGAAAAATAATTTATTTTACAAACGTCATTAAATAGCATGAGGGGCCAAGGAGATAGCTCCGTGGCACAAGTGCCTGCATGGCAAGTGCAAGATCATGAGTTTGAACCCTGGTCCTGGACAAAAAATAAATAAGCAAACAAACAAACAGCATGGTCAAACATTAGGATTAGTGCTAATGGTATAAAAATTAGTGAAAACTAAATTTCTATCCTTACCTGGATTAAAGATAAAGACAAGAAAGAGAACATAAACATGGAATTTAAAAAGCAAATGTTCTGAATGCTAAAACAAAGGTAAAAGAAAAATGCTCCCAGAATACAGAGGTGAGCTTCCAGATCAGCCAAATGGAGCTAATTTAATCCTTTAAATGGTTTAATCCCTAAAATACTTGGAATATATTCCATACTTTAAAACAGACTGAAAAATATATCAAAATTTTAGCAATTTTTTTTAGAGGAAAGAAATTAACATATTTTATTTTTTGACTTTTTTTTTTCTTTTTGGCTTTTTGAGACAGGGTCTCGCTATGCAGTTCAGGCTGGCCTTGAGCTTACTTTTGTAGCCCAGGCTGGTCTCAACTCACATCGATCCTCCTGCCTCAGCCTCCCAAGTGCTGTGATTACAGGCGTGTGCCACCACGCCCAGCTAACATATTTGAAATATGATTTTCAAGCTGGACATGGTGTCACACACATGTATTTTCAGCACTTGGGAGGCTGAAGCATGAAAATCACCATGAGTTCAAGGCCAGGCTAAACTGCAAAGCAAGACTCTATCTCAAAAAAAAAGAAAAAAACCTCATTTAGAAATTAATATGTATGGAATGGGGTTGGGAGATAGCTCAGGAGCACCAATGCCTGCCTTGCCTGTGCAAGGCCCTGAGTCCAATCCCCAGTTCAAAAAAAAAATATATATATATATGGAAATGTAGGGTTTTTTTGTTTATAAACTTTTGAGATTATATATATATATATATATATATATATATATATTATATGTTATTTTTTTAAAGTGCATCCCAATGCTGAACACTGTGCCAGTGAGAGGCCCCTTGGTTCTCCACAATGATACCTGAGCATGTTCACAAGGGTTCCCATTGTAAAATCTTAACCATCTTCAAAAGAAGGAAAACACCTCAGCACACTACCATTGAACTTACTTTAATGTTTCTTCACAAATGGTGAAATATACTAAAGCAGAGACAAAGAGTAATCATAATGTTGTGGCCAACATCATAAATTTGAAATAAATTTGGCGGGAATTTTATCTTTCTTTTTTTACTTATAATCTTATTTTAAAGAGTATAAATAGCAAAACTAAGAAAAACAGTTAAAAGCAAGAGTACATACAGTACAGAATGGAATTATAAATTTAAAATATTTTCTAGTTTAAAAAATAAATCTGGTAGTAAGCACAGCTCTGCAGAGTTTCGGCGTCTGGGGGGGGCAGTCTTTCCATTCCTAATGGTGCTCACCGTTATCCCTTTTTCCATGTCCTCTGCGTCCACCTCTTCTTCCTCCCATTTATTTGTTCCATCAAATTCCAGGAGTGCCTCCTGGACCACCTCGTCTTCCTTTGCCAAAGCTACCTCAGTCCATGCCATGGCCACCATGGAAAACACCTCTGTCTCTACCACAGCCACCTCTGAACATTCCAGGACTATCATGGTCCATGAGGCCACCACTTCCTCCCTGCATGCCACCAAGGCCACCTCTGCCAAGACCACCACCCAGGGGTGGGTAGAGTGGTGGGAGGAAGCCTTCAGGTTTGGGGGCCTTACGCTGGTTGCATTCTGTTCTCCAGGCGAAGTTCTGGTTTCCACAACCTGGACTGGGACATTGCCAACCTCCAGCTTGATGTTGGACATTTTCTCCTGCAGAAGGGTTTCCACAGGTACCCCAGAAGCCTCTTGGAGGGAAGCCTCCTCTGTCTCCTCCATGACTTCTCACATGATCCATGGGTCCCCCAGGACCTCCTGGGCCACCTGGACCTCCACAGAGTGGTGGTGGCATCCCTTTGGCCTCATGAGGTGGCATGCCACCTCGCATATTGTTCATTGGAGACTTCTTCCGAGCAAGGGAGACTTTAAGTTTGCTTTCTTGAAAATCTTTCCCATCATAACACTCCACAGCAGCCTTGGCAGTCAGTGGATCTTCACAGGAAACTATGGCATTGCCTTTGGGCTTTCCTGTGGATCATAGGTTGCCCAGTTCTCTTGTGAATCTTTTTGTTGTTGTTGTTGCTGTTGATAATCTTAACATTGCTACATTGCTTAGAAAGGTCTGACAGATCATCAAGTGTCACAGTGTTGTTTAGCCGTTGCACTGTTGCCAGAGTCTTTATCAGAATCTGTGGTACTGCCTAGACCAACATCTGATCCTTCATCCATGGGTCCACCAGGCTTATTGAAGCCACTTCACTCTCCAGCTCCCATTCTACCCTGTCCTCCTCCTGCCCACCTCTGTTCATCCTACCACAATCAAATTTACCTCTTCCCTGCCCTGGTTATCAGGGCTACTCATGCTCCCGTTTTCTCCTGGTCCAGAAAATCCTCCAGACTCTTGCCCATAAACACTGTCTTAGTTACTGTTCTCTCTTTGCTGAGACAGACACGTGACACTCAGAATGAGGGAAGCAAAGGTTTATTTAGCTCACAGTTACTGGAGGTTTTAGTCCATATTCAACTGGCTCCAAAACAGACTGAGACATGGCAGAAGGCAACCTTCCATGGTGGTGGGCAGAGAGCAAGAGCGTTGGGAGAGCCAGCAGCAGCTCAAGCAGCTAACTTCTCTTCCTACCTTACATTGAAGTGCAGATCGCCTGCCCCAGGGGAGGGGTAGCACCTATTTCCACAATAATCAATTACAAGTTCCAGAGGCAGCCCCAGGACAGCATGACTGCATAAGGCTTTGGGGGGACGTCCATACACAAATCATAACAAACACCCATGCTACTGGGAGGTCCTGTTGAAATGAAATCTGCTGCCTGTAGCTGCTACTCTGTTGGCTATATTGACTTGTAGCCTGGCCGTAGGATCCAGTCTATGGGGGTGGGGTTGATAACTAGCGGGAGGCTGCTGCCCATGGCTGCTTTGTTGACCACAGCTTCTCTGCTGTCCATAGCTGCTTGGCTGCCTATAGGTGTTCTGCTGCTTTGATCATAACTAGTTGGCTATGTAGAAGAATATCTGGTAGGAGCACAGGATGGAGGTGCAGTGACTGGCTGCACCGGGTAGCTTCCAGGAGCCTAGGGATAACTGTAGGTACTCTGTCCACAGCCTGGGCTGGGTTGGTTATAACCCCCTGTGGTAAACTGAGGTTGATTCATCTCAGTAGGCTTGTTACCATCCTGCTGGCTGTGGCCCATAGGCTGGGTAAGCAGGCTGAGTGCCATATGCAGACTGAGCCACATAAGAAGCCTGGGTTGTGGTAGTTAGTAGACAGTAGCAGTGATGGTATCATAAGCACCAGTGCCATAATCCTGGACAGGTTGAATGTATGCCTCGGGGCAGCTGGAGTAGTGGAAGTAGTGTGAGGCTGTCCATAAGAAGTTGCATATATACAGTCTGCCCATAGGTGGCAGTGGTCTGAGCTTGGGTATAGCTGACATCAGTAGGCTGTCCATATGCTCCATAGCTTTGCTGCCCATAAGCCTGGTGGTCCATGCATATCCTTGAGGAGGCTGGGCAGTGCAGTTTGGTGGTAGGTATTGGAATCCATGGATGCCATTTTTTCTCCTTTCTCCTCATTCTCTAAACCTAGAAATGTAGTGTTAACCAGATTCAGACATGAGAGAGTTAAGAAGAAATATCTTCAAAGATTCAAAGTTTGGGGTCAGGGAGATAGCTCAGGGGCACAACTGCCTGCCTAGCAAATGCAATGTCTGGAGTTTGATCTATGGTTCTGAAAAAAAAAAAAAAAAATCTAAGTTTAAAGATCATTAATGAATCAAAAGTCACATTGTGATGAGCTTATATTAGTAACTTTATGATTGTAATTATCTGTTATAATTAATATCAAGTTATTCAGATCCAAATATACTGAAGAGAATTGAAAATGGAACAGGGCAGTTGCTTTCAGTAAAGGAAATTCACCAGGTGGAAGAGGAAATGAAAACAATTAAGAGTAATACTCATAGCCAGGTGTAGTGGCTCACGCCTGTAATCCCAGCACTCGAGAGGCTGAGACAGGAGGATCGGTGTGAGTTCGAGACCAGCCTGGGCTACAAAAGTGAGCTCAAGGCCAGCCTCAACTGCATAGCAAGACCCTGTCTCCAAAAAAAATAAATAAATAAAAAATAAAAAAAGAGTAATACTCATTTTAGAAAGATTGCTTCCCAAACATACATTATATATATATATATATATATATATATATATATATATATATATATATTACCCCAATTTGAAGATTCTCACAGTGTTTGAATCTGTTGTTTCTCATCTTTTTTCCTTATAACTTGATAGACGTTACTGTGGCCATTAAAAAAAATCTCCTGATGATGTGACACTCATTCGAAATCAAGTATGGCCTCCTCTGTCCACAGCGTCAACAGATTTCCTCAGTGTGTCAGAGAAGCTTGCTGTTGTGAGAACGCGGAGTTTTCCGGGTGACAGAAGAACTTCGTGGAGCTATAGTGGCCGAGTCCATCGGCCTTTCCCCCAGCCACTGCCCTTGTAGGTGCTCATAATGTCTACTTCTCCCGCACACTCAATATTTCAGTCTGTACCTGCTCAGCACATAATGCAAATTCTACCACCTCACCATAGTTATGATTTTTCTTCTTCCATATGTAGATCTGGTATAATACGATGTGCAAACTAAACTGATTCAGAGAAACAGTTGCTTAATTATGAGAACCACTAAATTATCCTCTATTGCCTCACTGGAAAAATAAGATCATTTGAGACGTCAAACATTTTGACTACTATGTTTTTCTTGTGTTTCATTCACAGCCCCCAAGATCCTGATCAACTTCAAGCTAGATGAAGGATGCATTGGGAGCTTTGTTCACATTTCCCTCCGTGTAATGTAGCTTCATATCTGGTACAGATTACTCAATAATTGTTGAATAATTGGTTATAATTAATGACTGATAGAAATCAATTGACCCGTCAGATGAATTTGTGATTATGAGTTTGTAATTATAACAGCAAGTCTACTTGGACCCAAATTTTCTTTTCTATGATTGAAATTTTTATGTATTGAACAGATAAAATCTTTGGTGAATGGTGAAGTGTTAAGGGAATCTAGAATCTGGATTATATTTTCTGACATTTTCACTGGATAATGCAAGTTTTAAGCAAGAATTTGTTCCTTGCTATCTCTATCTCACTGGAGCTTGGGTTATCTAATTTAAGGTGAATTACTATTAATGTCATAAAAATCTCATAAACCTTCATTCAAAGGCTATGCTCATTTAATTAAATTAACTTTTTGAACTGGAATAGATTCTTTTTATCTGATCTAAAATAAACTATATAACCCAAACAAATTAATCTTTTCACTGAAAGAGTGCAATTTTCTTAAACTAGCAACAATCTCTGAAGCAAATATGAAACTTTAACTGTTGCCAATTATGATAAATTCTTTTCTAACACAGATTTCATAAAATGACTTTATTCCCCAAGATTTTTGCCAGGCAGGTTCTTCTCATGAAGAAGAGCAAAATGCTGTATGAATATTTTGGAAAGTTACACTAAGCATACATAAAACAAGAGATAGACTTTTCTAAGTATAACATACTCATTTGCTTCTAAAAGAAGAGAAATCATTGTGATAGTCTATGTGTTTCAAACATCTTTTCCTTCTCAGTTTGTGACTTGAACTCAGCATGGTTATGTAGAGCCTTAAGGAAGGTTGCCCGAAAGCCACCACCTTAAGCCCTGGTGAATTGCCTTAGCTTTCCTGATTTTTATTATGGCAACAGTGTTTTTACATATTCTTTTTTTAGTTTTTCATTGTTACACAGAGATTTAGGAACTTAGCCATTTACCACATTGTAGCGGTACATTTTTGTTTCTGTGTCTGTCTGTCTGTCTGTCTGTCTGTCTGTCTGCCTGCCTGCCTGCCTGCCTGGCTTCCTTCCTTCCTTCCTTCCTCCCTTCCTTCGTTTCTTCCTTCCTCCCTTTCTACTTTTTTCTTTTTAAACAAACATTTACTTGAAAGAGTATAGCAATAATTGATATGACATTAGAAATAGTGCCTAAGGACACACTGCTGTTTGTTTCCCTGCATTCTTGTTTTCCTGCCATCCAAGTTCCTGTCTTCCTAATCTTTTCCAGCAAAAGAAAAATATAATGAAAATGCAAGGGAATTCAGAAACTGCTTTCCTGCTCCCTAGATGAAGACAAGGAGGCACTGGGAGATCCATTTCAGTTCAGCCATGTGGCCACAGCTTTAGGGAAGCTGTAGTCTGGAAACAAATCACCTTTAAGTATAATGAGAGAAGATTCCACGGAGACAAAATGCAGCTAGCAGAATGGCAGGGGCACAAGGGCGTCTGGATGAGACCTGTCTGGAATCCTTAATGTGTCCAAGAAGCCAGCACTGCCCAGCAGCCTGAGCCCGTGGCTAACCTGGGGGAGGTTTCAGGGCCTACATCTGAAGCTCTCAGAACCATGTACTGGATGTGACATAGTTTAAAGCATTTCTTTGCACTCCGTGCTTTCAAAAACAGTTAGCAAACAGAAAGTAAATCATAAATCAAAGCAATAACAAGTCAGGCCACTTAGAGTCAGAGCATTGTGCTCAAAATTTCCCCAGAAGGAAAAAAAAAAAAAAATACTTCATCAGAATTCAAACGGATGAATGCAAGCATTAACATAGGCACTTATAAACAAAATTCTTCTGAGTTTTCAATTAATACTGTCACTAATTCAGAATGAAACCTATTGTTTGAATAAATAAACCCCATACTCTGGAAGCCCCATTCACTTTATGATACACAGATAGTCTTGTGAGAGAGAGAGCAAGACACAGAGAGAGGGAGACACAAAGACAGACAGACAGACAGACAGACACAGACACAGAGACAAGACAGACAGAGAGGTGGTAACTTAGCATTTCAGCAAAGAACAAACAGAAGTTCTTGCTTATTTCTAAACTCTCACTCAAGAAAATTAGCAGATACAGTTTGTGTGTGTATGTCTCCCTACTCCAAAACATGAAAAAAGAAATAAAATTAAGAAAACAGAAGTCTGTGTCATTTGCCTGATCAATTGACATCTCTCACATACTACTTACAGGTTTAGAATTTACCAAGGACAGTAGAAACCCTGGGACAGCTGACTTCCGTGATTAGGCCAGAGGTATATACACAATCCTGTTTTTTACTTAAAGCCAGCAAAAAAATATTCTGTGATGAGCCAGAGAGTGAGCATTCTAGGTTTCCCAACCCCTATGGTCTCTGTCATGATTATTCACTTTTGCTCTAGACAGTACAAGAACGAATGAACACGGGCACATTCCAGCAATGTTTTATTTAGAAAAGCACATGGAAGGTGAGTTCAAGATCACGGCTCATAATTTGCTGACATCTTTTCTAGACTATTTTGTCTGTGAGATGTTTTGTAGCACTATAGGAGAGTCTCAGAACTTTATATACAAGAATTTATAGAACAAGAGATCAGAAATGAGAGAAACCGAAAGCTATAGTATCTACCGGTATAGATACTATGGCCATAGTACCTCACAGCCATCTCCACGCTTTAGGGCACTGTACGACCATTTTCTATGTCTCATAAGTCATCAAACTAACATGCACCATCTTCAACTATATGTACCAACAAATTGGGATGAATAGTACCTTCTTGATTTTGTTTTATATCTACTCCCTAATTTTACTGGTACAAACTCATCATCAACTTAGATCAGGAGGATTTAGAGAGATAGCTAAGAACAGATTGCCCATGGTTCACAGCTTATTTTATGCAATATATGATTAGAATATACGTCTCATACATGTTAAAAGCTCAAATCATTGACATTTTATTATTCATCTTTAAAACTTCAGTTTAAGAACTCTTTATTTACTTCCAAGCAGAGCTGAATACTTGTATTTTATCAATGTACTACAGGCAGTGTGTTGGAGCCCAAAGTAGAAGTAGACAGAAGAAAGAAAAATGATCTTCTTTGTTTTTAATCCAGCATCTCATGCATGATAGCAAGAACTCTGCTAGAGCTTCATTGCATCCTGAAGATAGTCTTTCAAATTGTTATTTAATGTTTCACTTTCTTTCTAATTTAATTTCCATTTCATGATCTATCAATTTAATTAGTTTCATGAAAACATACTGACACAGCAAGACATCATTTAAAAAATCCAAGAGATGAAAGAAGAAAGAAGAAAATTCCTTTCTGATGTGTCAATTTAGAAAAATCTACTGTGACTTAGTGCAACTGCTGGCTTACTCCACATGCAGTTATTAAACAGAAGGACATAGCTAGAGAGAATTTTTTTTTTTTTTTTTTTTTTTGGTCTTTTTGAGACAGGGTCTCACTATGCAGTTCAGGTTGGCCTTGAGCTCACTTTTGTAGCCCAGGCTGGTCTCGAACTCACACCTATCCTCCTGCCTCAGCCTCCCAAGTGCTTGGATTACAGGCCTGCACCACCATGCCCGGCTAAGAATTTTAAATTTTAACTGTAATTTCTAGAATTTTAAGACGAACATCTCAAATGTATAGTTAAATCTGTGAAGCTATTTGTCTTCCTACTAAAGTCATAATTTTATTCTTCAGGACAGCTTTATTGTCACCTCAAACTACAGCACACACACCGCACCCCACACTCATCAGTAGATATTCACTCAGGATGTCTGAAGAAGCAACAAAGTGGTAACTGCTTCACCTTTTTACAACTCTTTTCTAGGTGAATCTAGGGCCCATAACCCATCTTTTCTGCTGTTGCAGTCGAAGAGCAAAGCAGTTCCTGCTCCTCAGTCATCACCTCCACTTGGTCCCAAATCAATTCTCTCTTAGTCTTTTCAAAGGAGTTAAGCCTTCAATTATGCCACTATCCCACATCATAAATTTTCTCACTCTTTTGGGTCTTTTTCTTGCTATAAAAACTTACATAGAAAAATGAATTAAACTCTTTCCATAAAGACAACTTTTCATAGCAAAAATCAGAAAGTATCTCTTGTTTACCTCCTATCAGAGGCAGTATAGTATCTCATCCTTAGTAGACAAAAGTCAACTTGGGGTAAAACAAATAATAAGTGGAATCCGTCCTGAAGGTTCCATAACATAATAGTATTTAAGACCTATGTTTTAACGGTGTTTATTTTGAGGGTCTTTACTCTGGTGTTTGAGCTCATAGAGCCCTAGATGCTTCTTCCGTCTTCCTGTGTTACAACCTAGCACAAAGCCTGTGCACCAGGCTGTGAACATGTGCTGGAGAAGGGAAAGCGAGGCATCTCGGTAGATGTGTGCATTTCAGTCTCTGAGAGGCTGAAGCGGGAGTATCACAAGTTTGAACCCACATGGGGCAACATGCCGAAGACCTGTCTCAAAATTTTACAAAATTTAATAAGAGCTGAGATTGAGGCTGACATAGAATGGCCCTGCGTTCAATCCCTACTACTGCAAAATATAAAATAAAGAAGGATAAAAAAGGGAGAGATTTGTATTTCTATTAGATACAACACATGCTATAAATTTTGTTTTATCATACAGATATAAGAAGTTTTACATAGAGTGAAGAATAGTTTCTCTGATTTTTTTTTTTTTAACCTGGTCAGTGTGATGGTCACATGCAAAGGACCCGAAGAAAACTATTTGGTAGATGAGAAACCATGAGACAAGCCAACAGTGCAGGTATCTATCTACAGGACTGTCACAGAGGCTTTTGGAATATCTGCAAGGAGAGGGTGAGATGGATAAGCATTCAGTTTAATGTGATATATAATCTGCTTTTCAAAACATCTCTCTGCACAGATCAGTTCTATTCTGTTAATGGGGAAATGGATCAAAAAAGATAAAGAAACAGTTGGAGTTTTAAAGGCAAAAGCCCAGCAACCCAGTATAATGCAAGCATGTAAAATTAACAAGCCACATTGTTTTGGAATGGAAGCAATTTGACAGCATGAATTTTACACATGAGGAATATATTTTGCAAAAGCGATCACAATACTTGAAGGACATTTTTTATGGTTATTATATACTTGTTCTTTGTATACGATTACATTTTTAATGAAATATTTTCTCATCCTGTTTTCTTTTCAGTCTTCTTTTTCCCTGTAAAAACGTAGTCAACGTATTAGATTTAAGCAGCAGAATTTGGGGCTTATAAATCTGTGCTAGGTTCCATCAAGTATACTTGAAGATATCTGCTGAAATTCAAAAGATACTTGCGATTTTCAGGTTCAGCATTTTCTAGGCATTACAAAAATCAATGAAAAGAGAAAAGGGACAGGAAACAGTTCTATCTGAACTGGTAGAATCCTCCTCAGCCTCCTGTCTGTGTTATGAACTGGGACGCTAGACTCAGCCTGCATTTGAATCTTGTTACTAGGATTAAAAGATCAAATTTTTTAAAATGCTTGAAATAGTATCTAGCAAGTGGTATGCAAACTAAAATTTCTGTTCAATGTAACCTTTGCATGTAACAAATGCAAGCACAAGGTGGTATCCTACTTTGTGAATACTATTTTTTTTCTGTAACAGGTGAACAAGAAAATAAATAGCTCAACGAAGCTCCTGCCCAGATTAGTTCATTTAGGAACAATAAACATTGCTATGTCACTGGATCCTGGAAGAATGTTTGGTAGATGGGAGGTGATCAGATGGCTGTTTGTTGCATGAATGAGCATGATCCCAAAGCTTTGACTGGGGCCAGGCCACCAGCATCCAGCCTGAGGCCAGAATTATAATCATTCACATAAAATAATTTAAGATGTGCTGCATGTAAAAACAAAGTCCTGTAGAGAGATGTCAGCCTGGTTAATTAGACTTTGAGCTAGGTGCTGTGTTGCAGATTACCACACACCAGAGAGACACGAGAGTGGGAACACAGAGGCCCAGTTTGCTCTGGGAGAGCAAATTGAAGTTAGGATGAGTTGTCGTTATCAAGAGATGCAAAACAGTACCTCAGTATGGAAAGATTAGCCAAAGTATATTTCTCCTTGTTCCTAATAAAATGCCTCTATATCTGGGACACATCTCCTGGTCTTAATTATTTCCATATGTGGGAGAACACTTCCCAATGCCCTAGAATTTGTTTTCAAATAATTTTAATGAGCGATTTTTCTTGAAGCTGGGTGGAATAACTCAGTAACAGTGCTTTGGTATAGTATGTATAAGGTCCTGTGTTCAATACCCAAGAGCATCTCTACAAAATATTCTTTAACATTATAAACCCTCCGCTATATATTCATTAGCTTCAGTATTTTCTAGGTCTGCCTGCCAGAGTTCTTAAAGATTGCACATGCCACTTCTGTATGATGATCCTTTGCATATTTAAATCCTTTTGTCTCGAAATCTTCTCTCCACCATACTATTTTTTCTGTTTCATTAAGTAACTACTCTCTGTTTTTCAAATAACTTGGATTCTTCACAAGCCCTTTACCTTCCCAGTAATTCTCACTCTCTGCAACAGCTGTCAATGCTTGACACAAAACAAGACCAGGAGTGAAGCTTTCAGCACAGATAAAACAAACTAATAGTGGCAGTTATCATTTCTGTGTGGGGGGCAATTATATATCTTAACAAAAAAGTTGTATTAAATCAGGTGAAACCAGCTTTTCTGTAAATAGTCGGTTGGTAAATATTTTAAAGCGCAGTCTATAAGGTTCTGTCCCAGAACTCAATGCTACTGCAGCACAAAAGCAGACTGAGGCAATATGTGAAAGAAGAAGTTTCAATAAAAATTTCATTTGCCAAAAATGTGTTTTAATTTGTGAATTCCTGCAGTAGAACTCTCATGTGCTTTCAGTCTACTAAAATTCCTGTGTTTCTTCATATCATGCCTTAAACTATAGACTTCTAACACATTGCAGAAAGATGTAATATCTACCCCAGTATAACTGAAGTCATAAATTGAGCATATATATATATATATATATATATATATATATGTATATATATACATATATATATGTATATATATATATATATATATATATATATATATAGTGCATCAGGTCTTTTTCTGATTTTTAGTCATTGGGTGCAAGAGCTGCTCCTCTCTGTTGCATGCCAGCTGCATATTTATAGATGCATTCTGTCTTCAATTTATCACAAGTTGTGGATTAGTAATGTTGAGTGGGACAAGTCCTTTTTGGAAAAAACATTCAAATTAATAGAAATGCATTAATAATCACTCCCTGAAGGCATTCTGCTAATCAGCTATTATGGATATTTACCACTGTAAGTAGGCTATTACTTCTTTGCATATACATAATTATGAGAAATTGCAAAATATCTCAATAAACTGCAAAATCAATACCTGTAATATCTTGAAATGTTAGCTTATTAACTCAGTAAAGCAGCAGTTCTCAACCTGTGGGTCGCGACCCCAGCAGGGGTCGAATGACCAAAACACAGGGGTCGCCTAAAGCCATTCCGAATCATAACTGTAGCAAAATTACAGTTTTGAAGTAGCCACCAAAATTATTTTTTAATTTGGGGGTCACTGCAACATGAGGAACTGTATTGTGGAATCACGGCATTAGAAAGGTTGAGAACCACTGCAAAGGATTTTAAATTGAAATTTTGCAATGTATTAATTATTGTAAACATCCTACTAACTTGTCTTGAAACTGTTTCATTGTTATTTTATCTTTTTTCTCATTAAGATGAATATAAAAAATTATAATAAAAAATAAATAAATTGAAATCTTTCTGTGTAACCTAGTATAAAGCTTATCAATATGCTAATGTTTTCACTTCCTTCACAAGTCCTGGCAAACGAAGTACAGTCCTTGCACTTTTAAGAAGTCAGATAGAAGAAAAAATATTCTTTTTATCATATATACATCTACTAGATACAATATTTGCAACTGAAATGATTGTGTCACCAGGAAGTTCATGGCCCATTCATGGAATGTGTTCCAGAAGATGAATGATAAAATTTGAATGATGAATTTCTTTTGCCAAGTAAACAGTGGAATAGACAACAAGACCAAGTCTATCTCTGAAAAAAATCTCTAAATGTAGAAAGTTTGCTCAGTGGAGTAACTATTAAGGACTTATTAAGGAAATAGCTTCCTGTCACTCTACTGATAGGTATATTGGGAGGGATGTAAAATCCACACTAATATCTGCAGCTCAGGCCCCACTGTCATTATTAATTCCTTGTTATCTGTACCTCCTGAGATTTTACCGGCAATGGCTCCAAAAGACAGGATACAGAATGAGATTGAATTTCTGACAGTCTGAGACTCATGAAATATTTATTTGTACACCAGAAAGTGGAAGTTGGAATTAGTCTCTTACTACTCTCATTACAAATCTAGTCATGTAAATTCTGCTTTAGCCTAAAATAGGACCATCCACAGAGAATATTACATATTCCATTCTCTTCTTCATCTAGACTATACCTCCAATGATTATTTGTATCAAGAATATTACACTACTTTAGTTAGAATTGTTATTAGAATTGTGAATGCTTTTAGGTAACAAAGAGTTGATGTCAACCTGGCATTAAAATTTAAAGGAATACCTTATGATTATAAGAAAACATAATAAGACATTTATTATGTTACAAAATATTATATGGTATAAGCTTATAATAATACATTTGCATAAAAATTCAATCAAATAAACATTGTTTTTATTAAAAGCAAAATAAATTTATAATATACTGTCATTATCTAAGCCTTAGAATTATGATAACATTCAAAGGCAAAATAGTAAGTTGATTAAAATGCAGTCATGAATGCTATTTTGTCATAATTTCCAAGAGCGAGATTCTACTTGGTTGTTAATACTTCTTTACTCATGTAGTATGCTATTAACTTTCTTCTTTTCCCCTCTCTCTCACAGCAGCCATTATGTCTAAGCCCTTCGGTGGTGTTACAGATAAGAGAAGTCAGAGTTCATTAATGGGTTTGAGAAGCTTACTATAAAAATGATCTGTGAGATTGAGTTCTAGTTCAGTGGAATGGTATTGGGTGAACATTGCAGGAGGTCCTAGATTCAATTTCAAAAAAAAATCAAATTAAGTAAATAGAATTACACAAAGTGGAATATGAAAGAACCACAAGAGAATGAGGCGAATGCTTCAGTTCTCTCCTGATTTTACTATGTTGTAAATTACCAAAATCATCATTCTGTTTTGAGAACAGAAAACCTCTCTCTCTGCAAGCATTTATCATTCTGTCTGCTCAGAACTCTGACACACTGCTTCAAGAAGACTGGTGCTCTAATCATGGGTCCCGGATGCAGGGTTCCGACCCGCAGTTTTGTTTCTGAAGACTAGATGCATGCATAGTGTTATGTGCATGTCCAGGACTGTGCTGCTGCCCTGAAATGAAGGCTACAGGCATTTGTGTCTGGCTGACGTTGAGATTCTGCCTAAACCAGAAATGAAGGATAAGGCTAAGTTGGAAACTGCCCACCTGAACACTGAAGTCACACCCCAACATGCTCAGGAAGCCACTCAGAAAATGGGAGACTTACTCATTCAAGACATTGTGGAAATCTTCACCATCACTAGCTGCCCATTAAATTAATCATATGGAAACTCGAGAAACCACATGCAACTTAGTGCAGGAAAGGAACATTTGGGTATATATGCAGAATAGTTTGGATACAAGCTGGAGCTGCATAGTGAGACCCTGTACCAAATACACCAATAAGAACTAAAGAAAAGCATGCAATCAATAGCTCACCAAATTGAGACTATCAAGAATCAAATATGAAATTTAAAAAGAACCAAATTAGTGTTTTTCCCTATAGTATCATGGATTTTGCATTTATATTCATAAGGGATGTAGGCCTACAGTTTTATTTTCTGATAATGCCTTTTTTTTTTAATCCTTATTTCCACATCTTTCTAAAATCTACTAGATTTTTCTATTTCACCTTGAGTTTTGGTAGTTTGTATTTCTACAGGATTTCCATTTCACTTAGTTTACTTAATATAAGAACACAACACTATTTATGGCATCCCCTTATAATCCTTTCTGCACTCAAACCATGGCACCAGATACACCTACAAAGTTAATATGCCATGGCTGACTTTCACTAAACCTCCAAAGAAGAGTCAGTCCTAAATACTTCACAAATTCACCCAAAAGCAAAAGATGAGGAGACATTTAGCAAGTCCATCTATGAAATAAATACAGCTCTCATACCAAAAAGAAAAACATCAGAAGAAAAGAAAGGCACAGGTCTGTATTGCTTGTGAATACAGATACAAAATCCCTGCAAAATACTAGATTCTGACTCTAGCAACATATATAAAGGATTAGCTACTGTGACCAATTTGGAGTTGTTACGAAAATAAGAGGATACTTTAAATAAGAAAATATATCAATGTTTATATCCCTATATTCCTTATATACATATGGACATCTAAGTGCAATATTAATTTAATATATTTTACCAAATACATTAATAGCAACACTAGTAATCAAATCAAAATAGTAAAGCATAATCCTACATGATTATTTCAATGAACAAAGAAAAAAGCATTAAATAGAATGTAACACTTTTTATGAAGAGAAAACATCTGAAACAGAAGTCCCTCAAAACAAAGCACGGCCTTTGCTGAAAATCCAGAGCTAACATTCTACTTTCTGGTGAAAACTCACAGCCTCTGCCCTAAAATCAAAACCAAGATAATTACTCTTCTCTCTATTTCTAAGGCTATTTTTGGGTGTGCTTTCCAAGACATGTATGCAAGAAGAAATAGATGGAACAGAGGAGAGAAGAACAAGCAAAATCAATGATACTTAGAGATGAGATTTCTGATATACAGAAACTCCTAAGGAATCCACAATAATAATAAAGACAGAATCAACAAAAGAATTCAGCATACTATGATGAAAATTAAAATACCCAAACTAAATTTTACTTACACATTATCATGAGTGATCCAAAAATAAAATTAGTAAAACAGTTCCATTAATAATGGCATAAAATATTCAGATAAACAATAGCAATATGAATTACACACTGAACACTATGACAGTCACTAAAACTAGCTAAAGATCTAAATCATTAGAACAACTTCACATCTCCATGACCTAGAAAAATATTTTTAAGAAAGCTCTATTCATGAAATTGGCCTACACATTTAATGAAGTTTTAATCAAATTCTTATAGAATTTGACAAATTGATTCCAAAAGTTACATGGAAAAGCAAAGGAGACATAGCAACAAAACAAAATGAAAAAACCTTACAAAGGCATATCCAAACTTAAGCAACCACATTTTCCAAACTTAATCTAATTTCCAAACTTCCCAGAAAACTATCAAGATCATGCAGTACTAACATAAGGATAAATGAACAGGTCAATAGAAGAGGCTGAAAATCACAATACAAAATAATCCAATCTAAAGGGAGCAAAAACTGACAGATATTTCAGTGGAATAAGGACATATGCAATGAATAATACACTCATCAAATAAATCTCAACATCATTACTGCAAAGAAATCCAAATAAAAACTGCAATGAAATTCCACTTCAAACCTACTAGGATAGCTAATTTTCAATTGCTAATGATGGTGTTGAGAGAGTGTGGGGATCAGAATCTTCATACGCTGCTGGTGGGAACGTGAGATAACGCAGCAGATTTGGAAAACATTGTGGTAGCTCCTCAGAAAGTACAACAAAGTTAATGCATGACTTAGCAATTTGACTCCTTGGAAATAGCCAAGAAAAATGAAAACATATGTTTGCTGCAAAATATGTACATGAGCATTCACAATAATACTTTTCATAATTGACAAAGTGCACAATGGTATTTAAAAGAAAAAGTCATAAAATAATGAATAAATGTGTAGGTAACTAGTGAGTTAGCTCAGTGGTGAAGTACTTGCCTAACATCCATGAGGCCTGGTTTTCCTGGTACACAGGGTATGGTACAGTACGTATAAAGGATAACTGGGCCTGGTGGAGCCATACAATAGGATGATTATTGAGCAGTAAAAAGAAGAGAGTATTGTTGCGTGATACAACATTGAGGAACCTTGAAAATATTATGGTAAATTTAACAAGAAAGAAACATCACATATTGTATTATTTCACCAATATAAAATTTCCTTATACATAAATCCATAGACACAAAATGTAGACACATGGTTTTTTTTTTTTTTTTCTGTAAGTTGAGGAAACAAAAAGAAATTAATGTGCAAAAACTTTCTTTTGAGGGGTATTGAAATTTTCTAGAATTAGACAATGGTAGTGGTTGAGGTTTGGGTAGTACGGTAAGCAGTTTGAGACTGTAAACTTTAAAAGGTGGATTTTATGGTATGTGAATTTTATCTCTATCAAAAATAGAGAACCCATTATATTCTTTTAAAGGGCTAATGCTCCAGTAGGGGCATGACTTACTTGGAAGCTTCGTGTGCTGTCAAGTGAAACTTGAAATCCGGGTCCAAGTGGAGAGCTGTAATTGTCACACCCACGGGTCTTCAGGTGAACCAGAAGCTGACCTGGACAGAGAAGACGGGCAAGGGTCCACTCTAGTGAAGAGGGCACCACCAACGGACAAAGGTGAGCTGGGCTGAGGCTGGATGGATGAAGCTTTTGCATTGTTCCCAGTTTAGTCGCCAATGCCAATAAAATCTCTTTTTTTCTACTGAAGCTATTGGTTTGAATTTCCACCATTTGTCAGCAAAACTCTGGCATAATACCTGCATTTAAAGAAAAATAGCGCTCAAATGGTTTTAAAGTATTATAGCCCTAAAAACAAGAGCATATTACATGGTGATGAGTGAGAGTGAAGACATAGGAGGTTGTATTTCAATAGCTTTACCCAGAAAGTTGTTAATGGATAATTAAAGCTCAAATCCTTAATAAGATGATGCTGAAACTTAAGGAAAATCTTGATAAGATCAAAGCTCAAAATGTTTAGGAAGAATATGATTTTGAATTATCAAGCCTAATTGTTAGGAACAAACTGTGCTTGACTAATCCCTGTGTCTTAATTCAGAGAGCAAGCTCCTGAGTACTAAGGCTGCTCGGTTATCTACTAAGAAACAGAATATAGCCGGACAGACATGTTTTATCCCCTATAGAAGCAAGACTTGTATTCGGCTTTGTGGTAAGAACATTTTCTACTGACTATTAGTTTCCTTATTGAAAGCTCAATTTGGCCTAATTTATTTTTTGAGATAATTTTACTATTAATAAAATAAGTTGTTCTAGCTAAATAATGGTAGGAAGTTTCATTATAACATCTAAAACTATATATGTGGCCACTGGTTACCAAATTTACTCTTAAATATATAATAATGTATTTGTAGAATGAAATTATAAATTATTTACTTATAGAGTAGCTTATTTTATGCTGCACAAGTACTTTTTTTTTCTCGGTACCTTGGATCAAACTTGAGACTTTGCACTTGCCAGGCAGGCACTTATGCCACTGAACTGTCTCCATGGTCCAAGTACAATTAATTTTAACAAAAAATTATTGAACAATATTTTATTTTCTTAACCTCTAAAGACATGGACAGTGCCTTTGATCGAAATGAATAATTTTCCAGGAATAAAAGGTGTTGTAGTGAGGGTTTTAAGTGGGAATTATACAGGTCACATAATTTATAGGATTATTTTATAATAGTCACTCAAAGAGTCAAATCCAAAGAGAGTGCAGAAAACCTGCCCACACACTAAAGACACAAGGAGTCCAGCTGAGGGCCTGCGCCTCACAGCAATGTCCTGCAGGAGTCAGACTCAAGGCCTGGCGCTATGACAGTGCCTCCCTAAGTCGGCCTCATGGATTTGCCCTGGAAGGTCAATGGTAGAAACTATTGAGTCTGCCAACAAGATGAAGAATCTGTGCCAGGGCGGGGCATGGTGGCACATGCCTATATCTCAACACTTGGGAAACTGAGGCAGGAGAATTGGTGTGAGTTCAAGACCAGCCTGGGCTACAAAAGTGAGCTCAAGGCCAGCTTGAACTGCATAACGAGAACCTGTCTCAAAAAGACCAAAACAAAAACAGAAACAAAACAAACAAACCAAAAAAAAAAAAAAAAAAAAAAAAACTGTGGCAGCAGGCTGCAGGAACTGCACTGGAGCCAGGGAGTGACATGCGAAGTAAACACCAAAGCTACCCCAAAAGTGCCATAGCATCCTCAACGACAATGAGGTCCTGAGCTCCTCCAATGATGGGAACAGCTGCGTTCTTATGAGGAAAGCCAGCACGACAAGCTCCTCCAGGAGAAGCACCAGCCCCTAACAGCACCTCTTCTTCTTTTTCTGGTTCCCCTTTTTATTTAGTTGGCAGCAATCCTCAGGTGGGTGCTCTACCTCCAGCACTATACTGGTTCAGTTCAGCTGGGTGCTATAAGCTGACCACCACTTGTCAATCTCCCACAAATGGGTGTATAAGAAGTCCTCCCCCCTGTACAAATAAGTAACAAATAAAATGCAAGATATGAATAAATTAGTTAACAAAGAAAAATAAACATGATACAGAATGACTGACTGCAAATGATATCTAGAATAAGCAATCACTGATAAGTAAATAAGTTCTTAGGTGCATGCAGATACACATGCAACAGAGTTGGATCTGTTATCTGATAAAATTTTAATGAACTATAAAAAATTCTATAAAATAGAAGTTTTGTGCAAAAATATCTGGATTCACTAGAAGTCTAAATCCAATTTCCCAGGAATGTATGTATGTAAGTATTCAGGAGAGAAGTGGGAGCAGAATAAGAGAAAAGAAATAGAAGTGAGATGTGTTCTGAGAATTTAGGTTTTACCCTGGAAATTACAGAACGGTTCAGCAGCAAGAAGTTCATGACAATAATATCTCCCTAGCTCTAAATTAAAAGTGCAAGAAATCCCTTACTTCTCATAAATGCATTAAAAATTGTTGATCAATACATTATACTCTTTCTAAATAAATATCTGGGCATCTGTTTCCTGAAGTAAATGGCACAGAAAATAGAACTTCTTCTAACATGCAGAGCACTTGCTTACTATCTGCCATGTAAAATGTTTCACAAATATCTTGGGAATTTTTCTCATTTCTATCGATTACTTAATCTTCTTGTATTGACTGATTCATACTGAATATTTACATCGCAGCAAATTTTGGTAAAGTTGGTGAAGTGATAGACCAGTCTTTTAGTCAGATGAAATCAGTCTTTAATAATAATTTAGAGTAGTTCTCTGTAGTTATTTTTTCTTAGAAGAAAGTTTGATTTATAAATTTTAAGTATGTTGGCCCTCCATGAATTTAGCCTGCCAAATATCTCCAATAGTGAAGATGACCTTGTAGCAGACCTCAGGCAGCAGTGAAATTGTTCCCTACCACGGGCAGGGGCACATGCCTGTAATCCCAGCACTTAGGAGGCTGAGGCAGGAGAAATGTCATGAGTTTGAGGAAAGCCTGCACTACATACTGAATTCAAGGATAGCTTGAACTGCATAGCAACACCCTGTTTAAAAAAAAAAAAAAAAAAAAAAAAAAAAAAAAAAAAAAAA
>PVJA010017890.1:22202-41068 GCA_004027025.1 Myocastor coypus | reverse complement strand
TTCTTTTTTTTTTTTTTTTTTTTTTTTTTTTTTTGTCTTTTTTGTCTTTTTGAGTCAGAGTCATGCAATTCTGGCTGGCCTTGAGTTCACTTTTGTAGCCCAGGCTGGTCTCAAACTGATCCTCCTGCCTCAGCCTCCCAAGTACTGGGATTACAGGCATGCGCCACCACACCCAGCTGAGAGCTTATCTTTTTCTACGTTTGTATAGTAATTTGTTTTTATCAGTGTTGCAGTGTGAACATTTTTTCCTAAGGTTATAGTCTGGCACTTAGTCACTCCTTGTTTCATATCTGGCTTTTGGATTGGCTTTGGCTCTGTCCTTTTAACATGGTCCCATCTTTTCTTTAGGAAGCCTCTTTTATTTTCTGATTCAAAAGATATTCTAGGATGAATCTATAACTTTGTGCTGTGGCCATGGTATTTACCACCTTTCTAAGAAGCACTTCTTTTGCTAAAGAATAATATTTAGAAATCATAATCTGAGACTGTTTTTCTGCTACTAGGTACATGAACTAGAAGTATGTGTATGTGTACACATGCAGACATCTGTATTTACTTTTTTCTCTTTTTATTATTATTTTTGGCGGGGCTGGGGTTCAAACTCATGACTTTGCACTTGCCAGGCAGGCACTTGTGCCACAGAGCTATCTCCTCGGCCCCTCTCTTTTAATTATTGCATATGCATTTATGCATTAAAAATCAGCAGTTCATCCTGATCATTTGTTTTCTGACTAGGGGAAATAGAAGATTTGCAATACAGTACTCATGTGATAACAGAAAGTCGATAGAAAGTCGCTGAGATAATGAGTAATATGACAAGATCTCCAAGTAGTTTTTTTTTTTTTTTTTGAATCGGAATTGAACTCGGGACCTTGTATTTGCCAAGCTGCAAGTAGTCTTAATCCTTCAGAGAAAAGTTAAGCCTTCTCTTGATTTGACTGCCTGAACAAAATAATGAATCTGTCTCTGGTTCTAAATACTGTTTTAATTAGGAAGCATCCATTTAAATGTTTAAAAATTATTCGGTATAGGGTCTTGCTATGCAGCTTAGACTCTCATAGTAATCCTCCTGTTTTAGCCTCCTCGGTGCTGGGATTACAGGTATGCACCACCATGACCAGTTTCAGTGGCCAGCACAGCACAGCACAGCACAGCATAGCACAACACAGGGCCTACACAGCATGTGGTACCAGGGATTGAACCTGGGTCCTTGCACTTGCCATGCAGGTGCTTAGACCACCAAGCCATCTCCCCAGCCCCTTAAATTTTTTTAGAGAGCTTTTTATTTTATTTATTTATTTATTTATTTATTTATTTATTTATTTATTTATTTATTGTCTTTTTTAAGATAGGGTCTCACTATGCAGTTCAGGCTGGCCTTGAGCTTACTTCGGTAGCCCAGGCTGGTCTTAACTCACACCGATCCTCCTGCCTCAGCCTCCCAAGTGCTGGGATTACAGGCGAGCACCACCATGCCCGGCTATATTAGCCATTCTTAAGTGAGTTGGAGGGCTACCAAGATAGCTCAGTGGACTAAGTGCCTGCTTAGGCACACTCAGCCTCCTGGGTTGATCCCTGGCACCACAAGCCATGCAGGCTCAGCCCTCTCAGCATGCTGAGCTGGCCACTGAGAGCAGTGTGGTGTTGCATACCTATAATCCCAGTGCTGAGGAAGCTGAAAACAGGAGGGTCACTATGAATCCCTCAAAGCTGTGTAGTGAGACTCAGTGTTTTACACACAAGAAAAGTGAGTTGGAATCTCAGTGTTCTAGTTTGCATCTCTTGAAAAACCAGTGCTTTTGTACATTTTTTCATATATTTGTCATTTCTGTTTCTTTATCTGCAGCCCACAGTTTTTATATTTTCTTGATCAGCTTTCATAATTCGTGTGTGTCCAGGAATCTGTCCATTTCTTCTGTGTTTTCCATTTTACTAGAATTCAGGTTCTCACAGTAGGTTAGCTAATCTTGGTTTCTTTAGAATCTGTTGTGATTTCATCCTTTTTCATTTTGATGGATTTGCATCTTATCTTTTTTTTTTGTCTTTTTGAGACAGGGTCTTAGTATGCGGTTGAGGCTGGCCTTGAGCTCACTTTTGTAGCCTAGGCTGGTCTCCAGCTCACACTGGGATTACAGGTGTGCGCCACTACCCCAGCTCTTCCTTTTTATTTCTGAGACAGGTTTTGGCTGTATGGTTCAGGCTAGCCTTGAACTTGGGATTCTCCTACTTTGACTTTCGAATAGCTAGTATTAAAATCTTATGCCACTGAGCCTTTCTGGGATACTCTGTTTTGAAAGACTACTTGGTTTCTTAAGTTATCTGCCTAGGATATATATATTTTTTTTTTCCCCGCCCCCCCACCTTGCCCTCCACCAGGGATTGACCTTAAGACCTTGCATGTGCGAGGCAAGCACTTATTCTACTGAGTTATTTCCCTGACCCTCCAAAATATTTTTTCAATATGTGTGTATATGTGTGTATGATTTTTTGCATGTCATTGTGAGGATTAAAGCCAGGGGCTTGAACATATCTAGGCTAGTGCTCTACAACTCAGCTACATTTATTTTGAGATAGGGTATTGCTAAGTTGCCCAAGTTGTCCTTGAACTTGGGATCCTTCAGCTTCAGCCTTCCCATTCACTAGAATTATAGGCATACACCACCTGGCCTAGCATGGGTCTGTCTTTCTTTCTTTCTATCTTTCTTATTTTATTTTTCTTGTTTCAGAACTTTTGTTTATTTATTTTTATGCCCGGCTCAGCCTGCCCTGAGGGCAGGGCTGGCGCAGCATATGGTGCCAGGGATCGAGCCTTGGTCCCTGCAGCCACCTAAACGTTCCTAAGCATTCCTAAGCAGGCACTTTAGACCACTGAGCCATCCTGCCGGACCCAGGTCTCACTACTAGATTGGACTTGTAGTGATAAGTTGAGGGTTTTTTTTTTTGGCTGTCTCAGGCTGCCTTAAGTAAGCATGGGTCTGGGGATCAAGCCGCTGTCCCTCATGCTTGACTTTGGTTGTCCACGCAGGCACTTAAACCACTGAGTTAACCTGAAAGACTCCACATATTTTATTTCTGAGGTTTGAGAGTTCATTTATTTTGGGTACCATTGTGTGTGTGTGTGTGTGTGTGTGTGTGTGTAGGTGTGTCTATCTGTGGTTTGTCAAATGTACCTTTTCTAAATATTTCCTTGTAGGGGGCTGGTGAGATAGCACAGTGGTCTAAAGCACCTGCTTAGGCAAGCTTAGGCAACCACAGGGACCATGGTTCGATCCTTGGCACCGCATGCTGCGCCATCCCCACACCCAGGGCATGTTGAGCAGCCATAATATAAAATAAAAAAATTTAAAAAGTTAAATATTTCCTTCTAGGTAGAACTTTCTATTTCCTTGTTGGTGTCATTTTAAGACCAGAAACTTGCTTGTATTGTTTGTGCTTTTTGTGTCCTATAGAACATCATTGCTTAATCCTTTCCTGGCTTTTAAAAACCATGTAGTTCTCAGGGCCCGGCAGGATGGCTCAGTGGTCTAAAGCGCCTGCTTAGGGAAGCTTAGGCAGCTGCCGGGACCACAGTTCGATCCCCGGCACCACATGGTGTGCCGGCCCTGCCCTCAGGGCAAGCTGAGCGGGCCATAAACAAATAAATGAATAAACAAACAAAAGTTCTGAAACAAGAAAAAAAAATAAAATTAAAATTAAAAATTCTTTAAAAAAAAAAAAAAAACAAAAACCATGTAGTTCTCATGGTTGAGCCCCAGGCCTTTGTACTACACTATCTCTCTATTGTTTCTTCCTTCTTTTGGAGTTTGAGTAGGGGTCTTACAGGGCTCGCAGTGGTTACATTTATATCTTCCCTCCTCCAGGACTGGCTCAAATTTTAATTCATTTATTTTTAATTTTGTGGTAGTGGGTATTGAACCCAGGATCCAGTATTTAAAATTTGAATGAGTATTGTTTCTTGGGGGGAACACTGGGGATCAAACTCAAGACAAATCACTCTACTGAGCTATATATATTTCTGGCTCCAAGTATTGGCTTAAAACTGGTATTAAAAATGTCTCACCAAGCCATGCATGATGGTGTATGGTGGTGTGTTCCTGTAATCACAGCACTGAGGTAAAGCAGGAGAATCATTGCAGTTTTAGCCCAGCCTGGGCTACAAAGTGAGTTCAATGCCAGCCTGAATTACGTAGTGAGACCCTGTCTTAAAAAGACTACCCCCTAAAACAAAAACAAAATATAAACAAAACAATCTTTTTAATTATTTTGAGAGATTCTCCCCACCTTTTTGTGTACATAGTTTATGTTGAAGAAATCTTTTTCTAGTATTTCATACAATAAAGGTTTTGCTGATTTAAAAATTGAAGGTTAGCTGGCACTGGTTCTAGTTGAGCATGGTAGCACATGTCTGTAATCCTACCATTCCAGGCTGAGGCAGGAAGATCCTCAAGCCCAACCTGAACTACATATGGAGATCCTATCTCTAAATAAGTAAAACATTCTATACAGTATATAGCATATAGGCACAAAAACCACTTAATAAATTAGTTGAAGGTAATGTCCTTTTCAGTAAATATGGATAGCGGTTGTAATATAAATTATATTTTCAAATCTTAAAATGAAAACTAGAATCCAAGTGAGATGAGTTGCTAAATTTTTTTAAAACCTTTAAGCTACACATGGTGGCACCTACCTATGTCCTGACTACTGGGGAGGCTGAGGAATGAGATCAAGTTTGAGGCCAGCTTGAGCAGTTTGGTGACGCTGTGTCTCAAAGCAAAATAAAAATGCTGAGAGGACTGAGGATGTAGCTCATTGTACAACACCTATAAGACGTTGGGTCTAGTCCTCAGTACATATCATTTTTTTGCAGTACCAGGGTTTGAACTCATGACCTTGCACTTGCCAGGCAGGCATTTGTGCCACAGAGCTATTTAGTTGGCCCTAGTCCTCAGTATAGGGGGAGAAAAAAAACTCCCAAATTCTGTAACTACAATAAAAAATTCTAACAAAAAAGTCATTTAACTTAAAATTGTCTGTTTGTATTGCTCAGTAATCATTGTGTAGGTACAGTGCACGGTTCCCTGTTTTTGCCTTGACTAATAGTGCTTCTGCACACATTTTCACTAGTTATTGTGTGGACATGCTATCATATTCTCCTTGGTCTAGAAGAATTTGTTGGGTTATATGTTATCTGTGTATATGAGTCCACGCTGTGATAATCACAGAATAAATAGAATCAATCTAACAATATTTCTCTGAACTTATTACCCGCTAAAGTGACTCATGACTATGGTTTTAAGGTTTGACAGCCTGGGAGATGGAAAACAGTACAGTGGTTTTGGCCCTCTTTTCATTCTTTGCCCTATTTCTTTCACATCCTATCCACACTCAACATGAACAGTCAATGAAGTAAAGACAATTAAAATGTTAATTTACAGGGGCTTTCTAGGGCCCAAGCATAAAATTTAACAGACTATTTCAGGACTTTCTTAAATGGGGTTGTCAGTTTTTGTTTGTATGTATGTATGTATGTATATATGTATTTATAATTTTAAGAAAAACTTTTGTGTTGTGGCCAGCTCAGCCTGCCCTGGGGGTGCCGGGGATCAACCCGCGGTCCCTGTAGTTGCCTAAACTTTCCTAAGCAGGCAGGCACTTTAGACTGCTGAGCCATCTGGCTGGCCCCAGTTTTTGTTTTTATTAAGGTGACAAGAGCTGCTTTCCTCACCTTGACTTGCAAATGTTTTACTCCTTCCAGCCTGAATTATCAGTCATCTGTATTCCTTGTATCATAAATCCACCAACAGGTACCAGTCTGTCCTATAAAGGGGGCAGTCTGTGCAACCATTACAGTAATTTACATCCATGGTGTATGATAATCCACTTTTATAAGGAGAGCAAAGAATGTGAAGGGAACATTGCTAGCTTCTGATTAAATACTTTAGTGGAAGTAAGCATGAAGCTGTGAGGGACAGGATTTGGGGGACTTTCACTCTACATGCAGTCAGTCACTGAAACATAGCTGTGGGGTACATGGTTGTAATGAGTCTTCTTACTAGGGACCAAATCACAATGCATAAGACTTACTTAGCTTTTTTTTTTTTTTTCTGTCTTTTTGAGACAGTCTTGCTATGCAGTTGAGGCTGGCCTTGAGCTCACTTTTTGTAGCCCAGGCTGGTCTTGAATTTGCACCAATCCTCCTGCCTCAGCCTCCCCAGTGCTGGGATTACAGGCATGAGCCACCACGCCCAGCTCACTTAGCTTTTTTATTTTAAGAATGTATTTAGTACAGGGCCTACAGGGTTTCACTACACAGCTCTGACTCACAGTCATCCCCCTGTTTTCAGCCTCTCAAGTGCTGAGATTACAGGTCCATGCCACCACACCCAGCCTCAGTCCCCAACTGAGCTTGCCCTGGGGGTGGGGCTGGCACAGCATACCTCCGCTGGACCCCGTGCCTGCTTTGGTCTGCTGAACTATTTGGCCTGCTCAGACTTGTCTGGCTTAAGCAAGTGCAAGAGAGTCTTAAAAGTCAATGCCCTTGGACCAAGGTGATACTTACTTTTCTGTCTGTGTGTAGGAATTAGGTGAATGGGTAGAGAGGAAGTGGCAAGAAAAAGCATTTTATGTATAGAAAAGCAAGGGGAGCAGAATGTATGAGTTATGTTGACATGAACCATAGGTTAGTAGACTGATCATGGTGCGGGGTTCCCTTGAGAGAAAGCTTTGAAGTACTTCAAGTTCATGTTGGCCAATTTAGTAAGTTCCTGTCTTAAAATCTAAAAAATAAAATAAAAAGGATTGGTGATGTACTTCAGTGCAGATGTCCTGAGTTCAATAGCCAATACTAAAACATTGGGTGATAGCCGGGCGTGGTGGCTCACGCCTGTAATCCCAGCACTTGGGAGGCTGAGGCAGGAGGAGCAGTGCGAGTTCAAGACCAGCCTGGGCTACAAAAGTGAGCGCAGGACCAGCCTCAACTGCATAGCGAGACCCTGTCTCAAAAAGACAAAAAAAAAAAAATAAAAATAAAATAAAACATTGGGTGTTGTTGGATCATAGCAAGCACTATATTGATGTGAACACCAGTTAGGATTTGTGCACAGGGGTAGATTCCAGAGCCTTTGTGGATTATACAAAGAAGATAGATTAAGGAAGCAGTGCAATAGTAGCACAGAATGTCTTTAATAAGGAAGAGTTCAGTAGATCAGCCTACCTCCTAAGCCAAAACAGTGAAGCCACCACTTATCCAACCTCCATAGTAGAGGGATGAGTTTAAAGCCAGAAGGAAGATCTTCTATTTATTAGGAAAGAGGGTGTTGATTCCATATGGCAAACTCTTTTTTTTTATTTAAACTTCTGCCTCTTATGGGAACTTCTTCCTCTTATGGGAACCAGCTGTATCCCTGACTTTTCAGCCTTCCTCGTGCTACCCTTTTAAACACAGTGTGCAGCTTCTTTCAGCTTGCAGTCCATGACAATAGGAATTTGCAGATTGTTCCTGCATTCACCACATCCTGAGCCTGCAGCTTTTTCCTCAGCACACCCAGATGGTGCTCAGGAAAGGGCAATACCTCTCTGGTCACCCTCAACATCAGGAGCTGCTTCACATTTCAGTTTCCTTTACTCCTTGAGAGCTACTGATGCAGCCTTTCCTTTACTCCTTGAGAGCTACTGATGCAGGAAGAAAAAAACTGATCTGATCTGGGGTGCATGACCTCTAATAGGGAACCTCCAAATGATATAGGGAAAACTGATCCCCAACCTGAAAAGTACCTGGGACAAGTTCATGTTCTCTAAAACTGAAGAATGAATTTAGGTAATGAGCAGAACATATTTATTAGGGGAAAGAAAGCTCCTGTCCAAGAGAGGGACAGGAGGGGGGTCCTGAGTGGATGTCCCCCCAGAAAACTCTCTTGGATGTTTTACTTTTCTCTTAGTCTTTTCCTTGTCTTCTGTCAATGTTTTCTTGTTGGGGCCTCCATATCATGGCTAGGTGTATTGTGGACTGCCCTCTCTTAACCATGTACCTCTTGTTTCTCTGTCCTCTTCCTCCCTTGTGACAGAGGGAAGAAAAAAAGATAGTTCTTTATTTCAGCTTGGCTGCAGGGTAGATAGGTACTTCACATTCCTGGTAACAGAGAAACCTTTAAGAAAGACATTGATATATCAATACACAAGATTCAGTAGCATTCCTCTATATCAATAATGAACACTGAGGAAGACATTAGGAAAACAATGCTATTCACAAAAGCTTCCAGAAAAATTAAATGCTTAGGAATTAACTTAATAAAGGAGGACCTCTGTGATGAAAACTATACTCTGAAAAAGGAATATTGAAGAGAATATCAGAAAGTGAAAAGATATTTCCTCTCCTTGGATAGGTAAAACAAAGGTCAAAATGATCACACTTCTAAAACTGATAATATAGACTTAATGCCATCCTAATCAAAAGTATTAACAGCATTCCTCATAGAATTGGAAAAAAAATCCTAGAATTATGGAACCATGAATGACCTAAAATAGCAAAAGTGGGCCAGTGAGATAGCTCACTGGTCTAAAGCACCTGCTTTGGCAACTGCAGGGATCGAGGTTCAATCCTCAGCACCACATGCTGTGTCAGCCCTACCCCTAGGGCAGACTGAGGCAGCCGTAATTTATTTTATTTTTTAATTTTTTTAATTTTTTTTTTGTAATTTAAAAAAATAAAAATGATGCAGTATTGGCACAAAAACATATGCATGAATCAGTGGAAGACAAGAGAATATTGAAACAACTCCAGGCATGTTTGGCCATCTGATCATTAGTAAAAACATACTTGAGGAAAAGATCTCTCTTTTGACAAGTAGTGCTGCGAAAACCAGCTCTCCATATGCAGAAGATTGAAACTAAACCCTTCTCTCTTACCAGGTACTGAAATAAAATAGAAATGGATCAGTAACCTAGATATTATGAACAGTGAATCTGCCAAAAGATGAAATAGGTAAAATTCATGAAGGCATAAGCATAGGCAGAGACTTTCTGATCAGCACTGCAGTTGTATAGGAAATAACACCAAGAGTCAGCAAATGGCATTATATTGAAATAAAAAGGTGTATAGCAGAGGAGCAGCAACAGTGAAGAGAAAATCTAATGAACAGGAAAAAGAAAATAGTTGCTAGTTACTCTTCAAGCAGACAAGTAATGTATACATGATATAAAGAACTCAAATTATACCTCTTGCCCGAATAAAAGATAATCACAAAATGGGGAATTGAAATAGATATTTCTATGAAGAAGAAATACAACTGGACAATAAACACATGAAAAACAAGCTCAACATCTCTGGCCATTGGAGAAATGTAAATCAAAACAATATAGGAAACGAGTTTTTTTGTTTTTGTTTTTCAAATGTGAAGATCTAGAAATGGGGGACATAAGGGACATGAAAAGAATTAAGGTGTGCTGTATGTGTCTGGTGGCTCCTAAAGGAAGCTAATCATGATGTAGTGCAAATGTACTAATAAAAATTAAAACAAACCTTAAAATACAGAAAGGCCTTTCCTGGGGCTAGGAAGATAGCTCCGTGGCACAAGTGTTTGCCTGGCAAGTGCAAAGTTCTGCGTTTGAACCCCAGTCCCTCAAAAAAAATGGCCTTGTGTAGAATGTAAGATAGGTTTCTTTTAATTCTGTGATTCTGATATGCTAAGGTTTAGAAGCTTGCTTGACCCATGTTTCTATAACCTTGATATTCTTTGTTTCAGGAACCAGGTTAACTCATGATAATTTTTTTTGCTAGGCAAAAGGGTTCTTCTAGCTCCCTGTAAGCCCATTCTGGTCCCTGAGCCAGGGTGCCATGTTAGAGCCATGCCCTTGTTGGAAAACTGGGCTGTACACAGAATCTAAAACTGTCCAGTGCTGCAAAGAAGATGTTCTCATTTATTTTGAGATACCCCTCAGAGCTTCATATGGTCATAGGGTTTTTTTTTTTTTTTTTTTTCAGAGCAAGCTGGATCTAGACAGTGTGAGATGGGAATTAAGAGTGGGTGATTACTAAATCAACTTACTGGTTGGTTTGGCATCCCCCTAATCCCAGAATATGAATGGGGTGGGAAGAAGCTGCTAGGACCCTTCGCTTGCTTGTTTTTGTTGTCTTCTGTCTGCCATGAACTTTTTATTCTCTCCAATGGTTGTCTGCCATGCCACCCCAATTTGAAGCAAGCCTACTATGGACTAAAATTTCTACAAACTGTGAGCCAATAAGTCTTTCCTGCCTTAACTTTAGGTGTCAAGTGTTTTGTTTCGGCAATGAGAAAAACAAGACAGAAAAAATTTTATACTAAAGAAATGGGCATACTGCTGTGATTGTACACAACCACGTGGCTTAAGAACCTTTGGTGCTAGCTTGTGAGAAGAGTTAGAAAGTGTTTGGTGGTGCTAGCTGAAAAAGTAGAACTGGAATGACTGAGTGTACATGATGGGAGATTCTGGTCAGAGCTTAGAAGGCTGATAGAAATGCTTCTGGTAAAGAGTGGACTCAGGTTTCTACTGGGAAGGGTTGCATTGGCTGTTGGACTTCCGATAATGTGTGTTATGGCTTGGCAGAAAGTTTGTGTGCACTTTGCTTTGATCTAGAGAGTTTTCTTGAGACTAAGGTTAAGGGCATAAATGATTAATCTGGCAGAAGAAATCTGAAGGTTATTGAGTGTTGGGGTGGTGATGTTTATTTTTGGGGACTTTTGGCCAGATTTATGTTGAAGCAAGAGCAAAGAATCCAGCAGAATGATTCAGAATGTGAGTATAGCCAGAAAGGAAGCTTCAAGAAAGTTGTAGCCTGCAAAGATGGAACAGAGGAAAAATTTGCCACAGAAAATACTAGAAAGAAAAAGTCAAGTAAGACAACAGTGAAGATGGCTTGAGGACAGATATCACAAGAATCAGAACTCAAACCTTTTCAGCTTCAAAGGATGAAAGACTTTTGAGGGAAAATTGCCTCAGAGCACCATATTTCAGGATGACAGTGACTTAGAGAATTTTTTTCTTGGGATTGGATGCAGAATACTGAGCAATCTAGGTACTTGACCTCTATAGCCAAGAGAGAAGGAAGGCTGGCTACTGTGCCTGCTGGTGAGAGAACTTGACGTTATCAACATGTCACTGTCTTTAATGCATTCATGTAGAATGCGAGAGTTGGGAGGTTGGAAAGACTTCCATTCAGATTTCAGAAGCTCTGGGAGACCAGTCAGTGTATCCCCAGTTGGCCACTCACTGTGTGAAGCTGTATGAAACTGAAGTTTTAGTGGCAACCCTAGAAGTTGGAAAAGCCAGGCACATGAATCATCTGAGGAAACCTGCAAGGAAGGAATAAAACTGACCCAAGAGAGAAGCCATAGGAGTTGCCACCACCTGAAATGGCGTCAGGATGGAGCCATCTGACATCTTTGGAGTTCACATCTCATCACATACTTTTTTGCATGCTGCATGGGGAATTTCAGGATTTAATGTTTTGTTTTGTTTTGTTTTGTTTTGAGACAGGGTCTCGCTATGCAGTTGAGGCTGGCCTTGAGCTCACTTTTGTAGTCCAGGCTGGTCTGTAACTTGCACTGGTCCTTCTGCCTCAGCCTCCCAAGTGCTGGGATTAAAGACTTGCACCACTATGCCTGGCCCAGGACTGAATGTTTGCCCTGCTGAATTTTAGACTTGCTTTGGTCCTATTCCTTTGCATCCCTCTATTTGTACTTTTTGGAGTGGTAATGTTTATCTTGCTTGTGCTACTTCATGTTGGAAAGTATTTTTAACTTTCTTTTGTATGGGGACCCACTGCTAAGAATTTTCCTTGAATCTCAGGAGGTGTTAAACTTGGCCTTTTCAGCAATGTTGAAACTCTTAGGACTTTGGCATCTCTTAGAATGCCTTTTGTATAAAGGAATATATACAAGTCTTTGGGGTCCAGGGTCAGAATGTTACAGTTTATGTTTAGATGTTCCCACAAAGGCTCATAGGGCCATAGGTGGAGCTTTTTCATAACTGTTTGTATCTAGAACATGTGATGCTGGCATTAAATGTGGGTGATTACAAATCAGTTCACTAGTAGGCTTGGCACTGCCTTAATCCCAGCAGACTAGACAGTATAAAAGGGAGAAAGAAGCTGCAAAGGCCCCCTGCTGCCTTTTTACCTTCTGCACACCCTGAACTGCTTTTCCTCTGTGAAGGTTATCTCCCTCACACCGCTTTGGAGCCAGCGGATTATGGACTGAACCTTCTACAAACTGAACCAAATAATCCTTTCTTCCTTTAACTTTGGGTGTTGGACATTTTGTCTCAGCAATGAGAAAAGTAAGACACTGGACAGTCCTTAAAATCTAAAATTCTTATCTTGCATGAACATGGCCCTGAGTTTGATCCCTGGTATGGCAAAACTAATAAAATAAAATTTTTATGTTTAAGGCCAGCCTGAACTCTGTAGTGAAACCCTGTCTCTAAACTACCGAGGGCGAGTGAGTTAGCTCGGCAGACTTTGCTTAGGCAAGCCCAGTACCACATGTCCCACTGGCCCTGTCCCCAGGCATGCTGAGTTATCCACCAAGAATGGGTGTGGTAGCACATGCCTATAATTCCAGCATTGGGGAGGCTGAAAACAGGAAGATCACTATCAGCCCAAGCTATATAGTGAGACCCTGTACCAAATACATTAAAAAAAAAAAAAAAAATCCAATTTTTAAAAAAATCTTAAGTTCATGTGAATCCTACTGTACAATATATCTTTATTTTAATGTAAAGGGAGATTTCCTCCCTAGTCATTTTTATTAAAAGTAATATGAAGATAAACGGCATTATTTTCTTGTATCCTTTTGTATTTGCCTGTATATATATATCAGCCTCCTTTTTTTGTATGTGTGTGTGGCCAGTTCAGTTTGCCCTGGGGAGCCAGGCTGGCATGACATGTAGGGGATCAAACCTCAGTCCCTGCAATTGCCTAAGCAGGTACTTTAGACTGCTGAGCTGTCTTACCAGCTCCTCAGTCTCTAATTTAAGTACTACAGACCCCAAGAATTTATGGGCAAAATGTTTTTATTTGAGCATTTCCTGCGTACTTTTCTTGATGGGAGTTGGAATTTTGGTTAGTTAGGCTCCCAACTTTTCTGCAACATACTAATGAAGCTTACAGATCATTGAAGTGGTACCTGGTTCACAAATAATTTACATTGAAAGTTTTTCATCCAATGAAATTACTTTTCTGGTCATGAAAAGAGGGTAGCCAACAGTACTTTTACTGTTTATTAGTTTTTGTTTCTACTTTTTTATTGTGCCATTTTTAAGTATCACTTTAAAAACAATCAAGTTTGTAGAATTAATGCTAACAGTATTTATTGTTTTTAATCAACAGATTTCAACACTAAACTTGCACAATGTCTTTGAAACCAAGAGTAGTAGATTTCGATGAAACATGGAACAAACTCCTGACTACAATCAAAGCAGTTGTCATGTTGGAATATGTTGAGAGAACAACATGGAATGATCGCTTTTCGTATCCTTTTAGTAACAGTTTGATAAATGTTACAAAATTGACAAGGGTGGTGAAAAGTGAGAATTTGTATAAATTTATTGAAACTGGAGAGCTTCCAATGTCAGTATTTTCAAATATATTGTTTACGTTTCCATTTTCATCCTTTCTTGTGACTAGTATTTTACAACCTTTATTTCATACTTATGTAGCACTTAATTGTACATCCCAATCAAGTACTAGCAAGTTGACCCTGCTTAGCTTTTGAGATCAGACAAGATCAGGCACACTGAGGGTTGTATGGTGGTAAACTGAGCACTTGATATACCTTTCAGGATTACTTTAGACTTTAGGAATAGAGTTGTGATTTAAACCAGCTCTTATAGTAAGAGAGACAAGACAATTATCACATTATAGAAAGCCTAATGTCAGTGTCTCCTAATGTTAGGCAGAGACAGGCACTGTGCTGTGAACTGCAGGGATAGGATTGGAGAAGACATGGAGTGCTTGTAGGCAGTCTTTATAGATAAGGTGGTTTTAGAGCATCTTCTGAGAATGGTGACATGGGTACAGACTTCAGCAAAGTGAGGGAGCAGGCTACTTGATATCTGGGGTAAAAATGTTTGTGTACCTTCTATAGTATAGCACAATAATTGAGACTTCTAAGTAGGAAGTGTGTTTTGCCAAAATTGCCTTTGGGCCTCTGTTGGGGCAGCACATCAGGGTGGGAGCTGGTGCTCTTTTAGTGTCTAGGAGATTAGAGAAGCAGGAGCTGGGATCCTAGGATCCTTTCAAGGGCACAGCCACATGACCTAACTTCTTATCTTGAGGCACTTCATGCCTCCCAAGGATTCCACCACATCCTAGTATCCTAAGTAAGGTACCAGGCTGTTAGCACTTGGGCTGGGGACACACCTGCAAGTAATAACATGTCTAGGTGGAGGTAGAAGAGCAAGTTCAGTGATAGAGATGGAAACATATTTTGCTTCTCAGTTCAGGGGATGAACCCAAGGTCTTTGTGCTGAGCTACATCTCCCACTCTTTTTTTGTCTTTTTGAGGCAGGGTCTTGCTATGCAGTTCAAACTGGCCTTTAGCTCACTTTTGTAGCCCAGGCTGGTCTCAAACTCTCACTGATCCTCCTGCCCCAGCCTCCCAAGTGCTGGGATTATAGGCGTGTGCTACTGCCCCTGGCCTTCATTTTTTTGTTTGTTTTTTTTTTTAAAGAAAGTTAAGTTGCCTAGGCTGGGCTCCACTTTTTAACTTTGTGCCCCAACCTTTTGAAGTGCTGGGATTACAAGCATGTGCCACAGTGCCTGGCTCAAAACTTTCTTTTTTAAATTGGGTCAAGTGCCTCAATTTGTAAATTGGGACTTTTATCTAAAATATAGATCTATAGTTGTCCCTACCAGGACACTCTGAAGTGCCTTCCTACATGACAGCCGTCTACGGGGCCTAAGACTACCCTCTGACAATCTTTGGAGGCTAAAGGATTGTCCTTTATACATAGATGTAGGGCATCTGTTCATTAGAAAAGCTCTAATTTCAGGAAAGTAATTCTATTTGTTCTCAACACAGCCTAACTGTAATATTAAGCTAAACCTTAATGCAAGACTATGGAGGATTAACACAAAACTATAGAATTATGACTGCAGTTGTAAGGAACATTGATTAGGCTGACTGTTACTGGGCTCTGAAGATAAAGAAATTTTGTCTCTTTTTTCATTTTGTGCAAAGAACTTACATTATTTGATACTTTGAACAAGCCTGTGGATTCATTCAGGCAAATACAGTCATTATCTTCATGTAACAGAGGAAAAGACTGATCTCAGAGGAAGGGACTTGTGCAGGGCCTCACTAATAGTAATGGAGCAGACTTCAGTAGTGGATATATATATATATATATATATACTTTTTTTTTTTTTTTTTTTGAGACCAAGTCTCCTTATGTAGTCCACTGGGCTTCTTCTTGGTTCTTCTGCCTAGCCTCCTAAGTGCTAGAATTACAGGCATGAGCCACCGTGCCTGGTGGGGCAGTATCCTTGCTAGTTCTTCATGACTGGATATGAGAGTGTGGGCAGGTTTTTCTGGCTAATAGCATATGGAGAATGTTCACATCTTCTGTTGATACACTGTATAGCAGTTTACTGCATGTAGTGGTTTAAAGAAATGCCTTTATTGTATCTGTGCTGTAGTAGTTAGAGGTCCAAGGTATGATTAGTTCTCTGTTGGTTTCAGAAGCTGAAGCACAGGAGTTAGCTGGCTGCATTCTCAGAGCTCAGGGGCCTCGACTGAGCTCATTCCTGTCAATTAGCAGAATTCAGTTTTGCATACTTGCATGACGAAGGAGCCTGTTGTAGTCAAGATTTACAAGGGAATCAATTTAATGCAGGATATAGTTTATAGAATTATTTCATAATAAAGAGTGCAAGGAATCTGTCCACATACTACAGACCCAAGACTCCAACTGAGGGCCTGGATCCCGTGGTAATGTTCTGCATGAGTCCAGCTGTAGACCTGAGAACCTATGGAAGTGCCTCCCAAGAGTCTTAACCTAGAGACTCCTCTGGCCTCTGCATCTTAGCTGATGGGATTACAGGTGTTCACTACCACAGCCAGCCAACAAGCTTCTTCAATGAATAAGTGAATTTTATAGTTTATAGGATTATATAGTTTAAATAGTTCTATACTATGACAGCATTAAGTATATTGTAAGCCCAGCTCACAAAAATAAATTTTCACTTTTATCAAATTTAAGTCATATAGCTTAAGACTATAACTTACAAATATGAAAACCTTAATAATTTATTTAGAGATATCTATGCTTTATGTGTGGCCTATCCTGAACCGCTTGGAGAAAGACTTTACGCAGAAACTAAGAGCTTTTTAGAAAATCACGTTCGGCATTTGCACAAGGTAAGCACTGATATACACATATGAATATGTTTATAGCTGCATAGCTATTTGGCCTGTTTATTGCCTTCCATTATAGAATTTGTATCAAATTCAAATTTTTTCTAGTTTATTAAGCACCATTTTTCAAATGATGTATGTTTTTAAGATCTTTTCTAAAACTCATGGCAATCTTTCCTCAGTCTCCTGAATGCTGGGATTATAGGCATTGCCACAGCACCCAGCTAATTTCAAGATCTTTTAAATCAAGAATTATGTTAGTAGGTTCTCCAAAGGAAATGAGGTTATTATTCTAGATTGTGTAACTGGGATGTGAAGGAAAACTGACCATTTAACTCCTACTTGTTGGTAGATCTCTTATTTTTAACCTTTTATTTGTCTCTTCATGGTTTATAATGTCTAGAAGTAGACACCTGAAATGAAAAAGGAAAGGACCAGTGTGAAAGCGTGGCCAGGCCCTGTGCAAGCAGTTACGCCAAGTGCGTGTTGTGCATGAGGCAGTATCATCCACTCCATCTGGGTGTGGACTGGGGCTCTGCAGCATTTTGCTGTGGGGAGTGTTTCTGACTGGCTGTCCATCTTGGGAGGCTCTCAACGAGATAATTACTGTCTGAGCTGCAGTCTTCATTGTGGCTTTTACTAATTATTGTGACAGCTCTGGGAGCTCACTTAGCAGTACTTGAGGACTGAGTGAACTCTGAGACACCCTGTTGCAGTCTTCGTAAAGTGCCCAGTCCTGTGTATGGGTGGCTAGGGTAGATACACTATAAAATGGTAACAACCCATGAGTATGCACAATTGGTCATGGCCTTAAGACCTTCAAAGGAATTCCTCTATTTTTTAAAATTAAGTTTATTGATATATTTTAGATGTACATAATGGTAGCATTTGTCATAGGGAATTTGTACTTGTATATAGTGTAACTTGATGTTTTTTCCATTCCTTAGTCATCCTTCAATCCCTTTCCCTTTTTATTTCTTGGTTTCTATTTTTCTTTTCCCCTCACCCTGTTTCACAATTTCTGTTATACACGTTGGCCCATGTTTATACTTTGAGTTTCTCACACCAGAAAGATTAAATAGTATTTAAGTTATTGATTTTATTAATTTTTATGGTACTAGAGGTTGAACTAGTTTTGTGCATGCTTGGCAAGCACTCTGCCACTAAGCTACAGCCCCACCCTTGATCAGACAGTATTTATAATTTATTTCACTTCAGTGTATGGTCTCAGTTGTAGAATTCCTCTTTCATATTTATTATTCATGGTATGTACATGTTAGTGTTAATTTATTAGCTCATGAAGTAGTTTTGGCAGAAAGTATTCTGCCTTTTTTTTTTTTTTTTTTTTGTCTTTTTGAGACAGGGTCTCGCTATGCAGTTCAGGCTGGCCTTGAGCTCACTTTTGTAGCCCAGGCTGGTGTCGAACTCGCACTGATCCTTGTGCTTCAGCCTCCCGAGTGCTGGGATTACAGGCATGAGGCACCACGCCCGGCTTCTACTCTGTCTTAACTGTTTAGTTGTCTTTAAAGTTTGCTGTTATGGTAGGCAGAGTGGTGCAGGTTTATATACCCATTACCTAGGAGGCTGAGGAAAGAGGATTGCTGAGAGGTAAGGCGGCTAGCCTGGGCTATATGGGGGAAACCCATGTCAAAATGAAATAAAAGAAAACAGAATAAAAAGTTTGCTAGTAAGTTAGTAAACTTTGGCTATATAATTATTCATAGCTGTGTAAGTAAGACATAAATCTTTTGTTTGGAGATGCTGTTTATTTATTTATTCATATTGCTGGATAGGTGCTAGTTTAAAAATAAATTTGATCCCAGCACTCAGGAGGCTGAGGCAGGAGTATCACTGCGAGACCAACCTGGGCTACAAAAGTGAGCTTAAGGCCAGCCTGAACTGCATAGTGAGACCCTGTCTCAAAAAGACAAAAATATATAAGTAAATAAATAAATAAATAAATAAATTTGATATCATAGCATGGTTTGGTTTAGGGGTTTTTTTTTGTTGTTGTTGCGGGACCGGGTTTTGAACTCACGATCTTGCACTTGCCAAGCAGGCACTTGTGCCACGGAACTATCTCCCCAGCCTCAAATAGTCAAGGACTAGCTCTTTTTTGGCAGCACTGGGGATTGAACTCAGGACTTTGCATTTGTTAGGTAAGCACTTATTCTACTGAGCTATCTCCCTGGCCTCAAGCAGACCTAAGTTGGTATCCATGCCAAGTGTCCCTTCTACCACTGAGCTGTTTCTCCAGCCCCATGATTTTTACATGATAAATTTCTAGGCATGGAATTGTTTGGTTGCACTCCTGTTTTGTTTTTGACATAGATTAATTAAGACATTATTTTCTAGGTTTGTTAGGTTCAAGCCACCAGAAGCAGCTCATTAAGGATGCTTTATTTATTTATTCCCCAGCATTAAGAGCAGATGCTATTTTTTTTTTTTTTTTTTTTTTTTTTTTTTTTTTAA
>PVJA010017890.1:9940-22102 GCA_004027025.1 Myocastor coypus | reverse complement strand
CTTAGTTTTTTTTTTTACTTAAGTCTTTTTTGTTTTTTGGCGGGACCAGGCTTTGAACTTTTTTTTTTTTTTTTTTGTGAGACGGGGGTTCAAACTCACGACCTTGCACTTGCCCAGCAGGCACTTGTGCCTCGGAGCCATCTCCCCAGCTCCCAGGCTTTGAACTTGCACTTGCCAGGCAGGCACTTGTGCCACGCAGCTATCTCCCTATCCTCACGTCTTAAGCCTTAATTATTAAAATGCTGAGTTTGGAAGCATGCCACTACATTAGAGAATTAGATAAAAATTGAGGTCAGGTCAGGTCTTACCTAAAGTAATGTGGACAGTTAATGGGAAAACTGAGATCAGAGAGCTTTCATGTCTCTTAACATCAGTCCAATGTGTTTCCTATGACTAGACTAGGTTTCTTTATACTGGGTTACGTGGTGGCATTGGCGATGAGACCTGAACCTTTACCCTGATCTACATACAGCTCTGGCCCTTTTTCTATTATTTTGATTCAGGATATCACTAGGTCATTAAGTTGTCCCCACTAAGCATGAACTTGTGATCCTCTTGCCTCAGTCTTCTATAGTGCTGGGATTATAGGTACAGATTCACAAATGCCTTATTAAAAGGTAGACCCAAGATTTCAGGTTTTTGGTTTTTTTTTTAAACTTTCTCATGTCCCTGTAATCCCAGCACTTTGGAGGATCTTTGTGTATTTGAGCTACAATGCAAGCTCAGTGCCAGCCTCAACTGCATAGCAAGACCCTGTCTTGAAAAATGAATGAGTGAATGAATGAATAAATAAAATGAAGTAAAAGTAACAGCTGTCGGTTAGATACATGTAAAAATACCATTTTGAGGAAAAGGTCTCAGTGTCCATCCATAGAAGTGGCATTGCTATACTAGTATCACTTGGGCTGACCAAAAGTAATGGATTTAAGGAAGCAGACACATGACAATAGGACTATGTTCTTCTGTTTTAAATTGATCTTCATATTCTGTTCCAAGGACAATCAGACCCCAATATACTTTTGTCCTTTTATCTTGGCATGAAATAGTTTATATGATGGAGGCATCACTTCTGAGTCCTAGACTCATTCTCCTACAGTTGTTTCATACTCTGTTTTTTGAGGTAGGGTCTCACTATGTAGTTCAGGTTGACCTCAGGGGGGATTCTCTTGCCTTGTGGGATTATAAGTATGTGCCTACATGCCCTAGATTCCAAGTTTGTCATTTGTATTGAGATAGTTAATGTAACACTTATGAATGTAATTTATAATGCTTGAAATACTTATTTTTGAAGGTGAGTTTTGGTACATTTTGTATATTATCGTGAAAATAATTAGCACTTTCTAAATGAAAATGTTTTCTTTGTTTATATAGAGAGTTCTAGAGTCTGAAGAACAAGTACTTGTTATGTATCATAGGTATTGGGAAGAATATAGCAAGGGTGCAGATTATATGGACTGCTTATATAGGTAAGTGTGCCTTTTAAATGTTGGACAATCCAAAACAGTATTGCCTGCATTCCATAAGTGAAAGAATAATTTTTTATTATTTATTACTAAAGTACACCAAATGGAATTACTCCTTAAATGAATATTCCCTTCTGGGAAATGCCTACTCTAGGTCTGATGTATGTCTGGGAGCCATATTGTGTATAGAAAATTGTATAAAACTATTTAGTAGTCGGGCTATTTCTTTACATTACCTGCAGTCCCTATGTGCTATTAAATTTCAGTAGAAATCAATGGAGGAAATTCAGTTTAAATGAAAGTTAAGGTAAGCCTGAGTTCATGTCCCCTTATGTTTTCTTACTGACTTGTAGTTTTCAGTGAGTATTTCTGGTGAGCACAGTTAGTGTGAGCCCTCCATTTTCCAAGAATGCTCACATGCCTAGAAGGTCATACTGCTCTGTGTCTGTCCTTCATCTAAGTCACTTTCTGAGATATTCTTCAGATGTTCCCTCTTCCTGTCCTGCCTCCTGCTTGGGTCTTTGGTATGTTGATCCTGTCTGTCTGTGCATGTGTTCATAGCCTGCAGGTGCACATGCTAAGGTGACTGTGAGGTCACTAAACAATATAATGCGTAGGGCCTCTGTCATAGAGGTGACTCATCCTTAGTCAAAACATCGTTATGTAGGCATGAGTGTCCTCTGGCATGAAGGCAGAGTTCTGTTCATTGGTGAATAGCAGATACATGTGGAACAGGGCATTAAAAGCCTAACTCTTGAACTGTGCTGCTCTTGGAATGGTTGTGGCCTGAGATGGGTGCAGTGGTCTTCTTGCTCCGGCACGGTGGTGTGGGCCACAGAATGGCCTCCTTCACTTTTGTACTGGGCAGAGGCTGAGGAGTTGAGCCAGGTCTCCAGGAGGCACCTTTGAGTTCTGAGCCTGCCTTGCAGCATTGCTGTATGTGAAAACAATATTGAGGTCTCTTGGCTTCTTTGTTTGCTTTGCTTCGCTCTTTCATCTTCTAGGAGTTTGTGACAGAGTTGCAAGCCTTACTCTTTAGTGTAAGTGTAGTGTAGTCTTGCTGACCTGTAAGTTAGTCCTCTTGATGCAACCTTGGGAATCCTAGGATTATAGCATGTGCCATCACACCGCACTGTTGACCTGGTCTTATTTCTCAATGGCCTAGTGTCTTTTAGAAGAGTAAAGTGTAATAAATAGAAACCTGTCAAACACAGGTTTACTGTAGCTTTGGCTTTTATAAAACAATGTTTGCTATGTATTGAACATCTTCCTTTTTGACTTTCTTATCTACCAGAGTGAGATTATCAGAATTCCCAAGCTAAAGACTGTGGTTATAGATCAGTGTTAGAACACTGCCTAGCATGAGTGAAGCCCTGGATTGGATCCCTAGCACTAGAGAAGACTAAACAAAACTCGCAAACAAAAACCAATTCCATAGCAAGTTATAGAGGAATTTTCAAGATGACAGTGAGAATGTATGCATGCTTTAGTTCCTAGGGAGAAGGTGGGCTTTTAGTGAATAGATCACAGAAGGAATGTGTCAACTACACAAGCTATCCCTCCTTACCTGCCTAGTTGCATAAAGCTGAAGATGCATTTCTTTTTTTTGTCTTTTTGAGACAGGGTCTATGCAGTTCAGGCTGGTCTTGAGCTCACTTTTGTAGCCCAGGCTGGTCTCGAACTCACATCGATCCTCCTGCCTCAGCCTCCCGAGTGCTGGGATTACAGGCGTGTGCCACCACGCCCGGCTAAAAGATGCGTTTCTTTTCTTCCCTATTATTACTATTTTTTTTTTTTTTTTCTGTATTTATGACAGGGTCTGTAGGGTCTCACTAGGTAGATCAGACTCGTAGTAGTTCTCCTGTCTTCAGCCTCCCAAAGAGCTGAGATTGCAGGCATGTGCCACCACATCCAGTCTTAGTAGCTGTCTCAGTACAACCTAGGGGCGGGGCCTGCAGGGCACCCCTGGAATTGAACCCTGGCCGCTGCGCTCTGCCTAAGCAGACATGTTAGTTTGCTGAGCTATCAGGCTGGCCCTTTGCTTTTATTTAATGGGGTGCAATTTGCTCAACTTCTGCCTTTCATTGTACTTGCTGTGTGCCAAATGAATTTTTTTTTTTTAAAGAATTGTTTACTTTATTTATTTATTTTTTCTTGTTTCAGAACTTTTGTTTGTTTATTTTTATGGCTGGCTCAGCCTGCCCTGAGGGTAGGGCTGGCGCAGCATGTGGTGCCGGGGATTGAACCACAGTCCCTGCAGCCGCCTAAACTTTCCTAAGCATGCACTTTAGACCACTGACCCATCCTGCTGGGCCCCTTTATTTTATTTTTTGATATTGAGATTTGAACTGAAGTCCTTCCCACTTAGCTAGATCTTCAGCATCTTCCCCCACATACTTTTTGTGGGGTGTGTGTGTATTTTTTAGATGAGGCCTACCTATATAGATCAGGTTGGCTTTGAACTCATAGCAATCCTGCCTCAGCTTCTTGAGTGCTGGGATTGCAGATGTACACCACTGCACCTGGCATCTCCAGTCTGTTTTATTCTGAGGCATGGTGTTGCTGAGTAAGTTCTAAGTTGTCCAGGCTTTGCTTGAGCTTGTGATAAATCTTACTGCCTCAGCATTGGAAGCTGCCTGAGATAACCTACCTGGTTAATTTTGTACTATTTAGTGAGTACTGTTGCACTGGTATCAGTCATGAACTTTTAGTAACTGGTGAAAGAACTATATATGTTCATGGGGGTCTACATGCAAAATGTAGATAGTAGGTATCTTCATTTTTATAGCAGAGTAAGTGAAGCTTAGAGAGATTATTAACTTTCCTTTGGTTCAAACAGGTATTGGTTAAAAGGTAGAATTTTGGGCTGGTGAGATAGCTCAGTAGTCTAAAACACCTGGTTAGGTCAAGCTTGAGCAACTTCAGGGACTGTACTTCTATCCGCAGTACTACATGCTGTGCCAGCCCCATCTCCAGAGCAGGCTGAGCCAGCCATAATATAAATAAAGTTTTTTTTTAAAAAAAGGGCAGAATTTCAAGCCACATTTGTCAGATTCTAAGCTTATCTTTTTAATTGTTTTATTTTACCTTACTCTTGTTGTGTACACATTTTAGTCACTTAAGTAGATTCTATTCTAATTCTTTTTCTTATTGTATACATTTTTTTCTGGGACATCTTCCTACTTCTCTGGTTTGAGTGACAACCTGTGTGTCAATGACCACCAAAATATGTGTTCATCCAGGCGTCTAAGTTGCACTTGTTTTGTTACTAGGAAAGTTGCCTTTGTACTCTTGTGGATGTTTGGTACTGAGCTTATATTTATGCACACACTTGCCCCCAGTATGAACCCATTTATCTAAATGGTGACATCAGTCTACACTAGGGTGAGTCTGGAGTCTCAGGTGTCCTTTGCTTGCCTTTGTCTTGTTCTCCCTGACCCCCATTGTCACATACTCCACAAAACTCTTACCTGCCTCTGGTTCTTTGCACTCCTTTTATGGTGCCAATCTTGCCCTGCTGTTTCCAATGTGGGTGGTTGATGATTATGTTCCTGTTGCAGGTTTTTCTTTTTTTGTTTTCTTTTTTATTATGGCCAGCTCAGCCTGCCCTGGGGGTGGGGCTGGCAAAGCATATGGTGCCAGGGATCGAACCATGGTCCCTGTGGCTGCCTAAGCTTGCTTAAGCAGGTGCTTTAGACTGCTGAACCATCTCACAAGCCCACTATTGTGGGTTTTGCAGCCATTTATTTATCATTTGTCCTATCAGGAAAACTTTTTGTGCTGTCTTTTCTAAACTGCAGCTTCGATCAATCTTTGAAATCCTTAGGAACTTTGCTATGTATGTAGCACAGCCTCAAAGATGATGCCCATGAGATTCTATTAACCCAGTGTTTTGTTGTGCTCTGTAGTTATGGTCTCATGTGACTGATCATTATTTAATCATATTGGCAGACTAAGCAATGAAATCATTTTTATAGAAGACATAATTGATAGTTATTAGAAACTATATAATTGATAGTAATTAATGAAAACTGTATGATAGTATTTTGCTTGCTTGATAGAATATCCAGGTTGTCTTTTGTGGTTAGTCATAGTCTATAAGGAGAGTGTAATGAAATGTAACATACAAAATTTGTTTCTAAGTTTTGTTTTTCTTTCTAGTTTCTAAATATTTTTTACAAAATTTCTACTCTTGTTCAAACTTATGAGATGAATATTCAGTAGCATTAGTCACATAGGGATTTTGATTTTAAATAAACACAATGACCTGCCCACCTTTCCTTAATACTCTTCATATCGGTGCAGATCCATGTCCAGTACAGATAGCTGTTCTTGTTCATGTATCCCAGTCTGGCCTTGAACTTGTCAGAGTCCCTTGCCTCAGCCTCTGCAGTACTGGGGATTACAAGTTTGGGTTACCATGCCTGGCAGAAATGACTTTTTGAGCTCCCATATTTGGTTAAGATCTGTATTTGGTTAAGAAAATGCATACATATTTTACAATGATTTTTCCCAGGCTGGGGATATAGCTTAGTGGTACAAGGTTCTGAGTTTAATTCCTGGTCCCAAAAAAGATAACTTCCTTGCTTTTTTTATTGCTTGTAAGATGTTGATCAACTGTAATGACTGAACACTACAACTTCAGTTTCCTTTTTTCAAATTTTGTCATTTTTAAGTTCTATCATTTTTTTCTAAAAAGATCTAGTCTTTCTGTGTTAGGAATAATTGACAATAAGATGTCTTTTTTTGTCTTTCCATTTCATAACAGATTTTTCTCCTGATATGTTTACATATCCTTTTTTCAGTTTTTTCTTTTTATAGATCCTTTGACTCTTTATTCCTGTATAGTCTAGGTATCCCAAATGTGTCCATTTTGTATTGTTAAAGAAGATGACTAGCCAGGCGTGGTGGCTCACGCCTGTAATCCCAGCACTCGGGAGGCTGAGGCAGGAGGATTGGTGCGAGTTCGAGACCAGCCTGGGCTACAAAAGTGAGCTCAGGACCAGCCTCAACTGCATAGCGAGACCCTGTCTCAAAAAGACAAAAAAAAAAAAAAAAAGAAAAAAAAAGAAAATGACTGAGTTCTGGGGAAGTATAAATATATCTGATGTGCCTACAATAATTTTTTATAGATTCTAGCACAAAATTACAGTTTTTTGTAAATAAAGTATAGATGAGTAAAACCGAATAACCAAACTTATGTTAAATTTCACTCAAACATCAAAGCATGCAAAATGTAGTTTGCATAGAACAAATAGATGTATGAATATCTCTTGCAAACTGGAATGGGCTGGTAGACATGACAACTGCCCTAGCACTCATCTGAATGATTCAGAGTAAGCAGTCAGTTAATGGCTAAACTGTTGTGCAGTTGTTATAAACCTAAAATTATTGTTCTGAAGTTCCAAGTTATGTGCTATTTTACTGATCTTGACTTAACAATTTTTATTTTTCAGGTATCTTAACACTCAGTATATTAAAAAGAATAAGTTGACTGAAGCTGATCTTCAGTATGGCTATGGCGGGGTAGATATGAATGAGCCACTCATGGAAATAGGAGAGGTAATAAACTCTGTAGGCAGAACTGTGTTGTTAATATGTTGAGGCAATTTGCTTCGATGTTTTATAAGGACACAAAATTGACCATTTTAATAAATTGTTGAATTTAAAACATCCTAAATGTTAGGTAAATATTGTAACAATTTGAGGGTTTTCAGATAAATCAGAGAAACAGAAAAGAAGCAACAGTTACAACTTTAGTGATTAAATTTGGGGCCAGATACAGCTCAATGGAATAGGGCCTGCCTGGCAAATGTAAGGTACTGAGTTGGATTTCTAATTAGTATCCACCCCCTAAAAAAAAAATTATGGTGGATGAATAACAGGGTTAATAATTCTGCAGTATGGGGAGAAAAAAGCCTCATAGAAATTATTCAGGAAGCTTAAGATTCCTGCAGTAAAAAAGTAGGAATGATAAGAGGCAAAAAGAGAGGAAACCCAAGTTTATAGGCATAACAAGTTCACTATAACTTAATGTTTAATAAACATCAGAGTAAGGCAGTGAAATATTTGGTTCAAATAATTTATTCCAGTTCTTCACGTATACTGCAAATTTAAGTGTATAGTGCAAAATTTAAGGAACTGGAGAGGCATAATGGCACACACCTGTAATTCTAGCACTTGAGAGGTTGAAACGGGAGAATCACTACAAGTCTGAGGTCAACCTGGGGCTACCAAAGTGAACACAGGTGAATCTGAATTACATTGTGAGACCTTGTCTCAAAAAGAAGAGTAAATAAATAAATAATGTTGAAATGTTCTTTTACAAATTTCCTTAGTACATTTTGAGTAACCTAGGCACTGGGGCTCAGTAGCAGATAGTGTCATGCCACATGGAACTTGTAGACTCAGCAAGGAGAGCAAATGTCAGCCACGTGCAGAAATTCATGCTGAGTTATGCACAACAACCCGGATGTAGCATTGGGAGAAATTGAAATTAGCATATTCCTTTTACAAAGAAATTGATTACTGCCTTTCAGTAGACCTTAAAATGGTGAATACCCCTTGACTGAGAAATCACATGTCAGGTAACCTGTATTTAGAAAACAGTAAGGTAAAAAAGCTTACCTGTGTCTATTGTAGTCATTGTTAAAATAGAACAACTAATGGGTAAACAACATAAATTCACAGCATCCAAGAGTGAAAGTAATGCATTGAGCAAGATAAGTAAATGGTATGATTTTGTTAGAAAGGTAGACAAATGGAAGAATACTTCACAGAAACTAATGAAGGGGAAGATGAAAGAAGAAATTTGAATATACCACTATATTTAATCAAATCTTTTTTTATTTTGGTCTTTTTAAGACAGGGTCTCACTATGCAGTTCAGGCTGGCCTTGAGCTCAATTTTGTAGCCCTGACTAGTCTGAAACTCCACAGGGATCCTCCTGCCTCAGACTGCCAAGTGCTGGGATTATAGGCATGTGTCACCATGCCCAGTAAACAATGGTGACAGTAGCACTTAAGTTGTTGGTTAGGGAAGTAAGAACACAAACATCTAATTTCTGAACAGGGAAGAGTTTCTTAAAAGATACAAACAGGGGGCTGGGGAGATAGTTCCATGGCACAAGTGCCTGCCTTGCAAGTGTAAGGTTGTGAGTTCAAACCCTGGTCTTGGGAAAAAAAAAAAAAAAAAAAAAAAAGAGAAGAAACAGGTACAAACAGCAGAGGGGAACATTAACATTCGAGTACATTAAAATATATTTTATGAAAAAAAATTAATGTTTAGTTATACAGGTCTTGCTTCGACTTGCCCTTGACCACCCAGCAAGAAAAAAAAAAAATCCTTAATTACAATGCATGGAATGCAGAGCTAGATTGGTGAGATGAGCTTTAGGAGGCTTAGATTCAATAGCCTCCAACATCACAAGCTTCACTAGTGGCACACTGCAATTGCAAAACCTTTGACTGTTTATGTATCTGCTTCCTCTTAGTCCAAAGAGAAGTATATTCTTTCCTTTTTTTTTTCTTTCTTTCTTTTTTCTATGCAACATCAATAGGGAGGTGGGTCATGCCCACACACTGCACTCTATAGAATGATTGTGAGGACAATATGCAATATGTCAACTTTCAAAGAAAAGAAGGGGGAAAAGAAAAAAAAGTAATGTAGATTTAGAAAGGTTAATGTTTAATTGTTTGATCAATCTTATATACCTATATGTATTAATCTAAACTGATCTGATGATGAAAATGTTATATAACCATTGTTAAATTTAAACAATAAAAAAATTGAAAAAAAAAGAAATTAAGAGAAAAGGGACAAACGATTGAAAAAAGGAGACAAAAAAAATATATTTTATGAAAATTGCAAGAAACAAACTGAAAAGTTGAGGAGAAACTAGCTTTTGACTCTGTCAAGGAATGAATTTCTACTAGTGAAGAACTCCTATTTCATTATGAAGGAGTCCAGCTTTAACAGAATGGGCACAGTAATAAATGAAGATTTCACAGGAAAAAGAAGATGGATAAGGGTCAGTCAAATAGCTCAGTGAATTAAAGCACCTACAAGCAGGCACAGGGGCCAGGTGTTCAATCCTCGGGCCTGCCATGTGAGCCCCGTCCTCTGGGACATGCTGAGACAGCGGTTGAGACAGCATAGTGTTGTGTGCCTATAATCCCAGCTCTTGGGAGACTGTAAACAGGCAGCCACTACTAGTCCAATCTAGTAGTGAGACCCTGAACATGCTGTAGACCCCTCCAAAAAAGCAAACATAAAAAATGCTCAGTTTTGTGTAAAAAAAAGCCAGTTAAAAATTATAAGGAGACGTTTCACATTCAATGGACTGACAGTTTGGCTGAAACCTGGCAGTATCCATTTGTTGCCAAAGAAATGTGGGAATTCTCATCCATTATGTGAGGGTGAAGCTGGAAAGCCGTTCAGCTCACTGTGTGAAGCTGCATGTGTTCCTGACCTTGAGCCCAGCTTTAACCTGGAGCTGTGTACCAGGAATTTCTTGTGATATGAGCCAGAAAAGCAGCACTCTTCAGTAGCAGAAGATTAGAGTCCTAAACACATGTATCAGTCAGAAAATCATAGTGCATTCATATGATGGGATCACGCACAGCAGTGTCAGTGATTGAGCCATGGCGATGTTTTCATTTGGTGGGGCTCAGTAATAGTTTAGTTTTGTAAAGTCAGATGTTGGATATATGATGTGATTTGTTGTCACATCACAGTTGGTGAATTTAAGGTATTACTCAGCATGCATATACATTTGTTAGAACTACTGAACCCAAGAGAATAACTTAACCTGAATTCAGGGTGGATAAGCTGTGAGGGAGGAGGGGAGCACATGGGACAGTGGGAAGGGGAAGTGTATTTCTTACACTAGGTTATAAACATAGGGATGTTTTGCTCTGTAATTTAAGCCAATTTGTTTTGTGTCAGATACTTTCTATTTTGAAAATCAACAACCGAAACAAATTATTTTATTTATGTTAAATCCTTTTCTATATTTTCTTGGCTTCTATAGCCTATCTGTATAGTACTGAACATTGAACAATAGATAAACATTTAATACAAGGCCATTATTTCTGTAAGATTTTTTTTTTTACATTTATTTTATTTATTTATTTATTAAACTTTGTGTTATAGCTGGCTCAGCCTGCCCTGGGGGTGGGGCTGGCACAGCATGTGGTGTCAGATATTGCCCTGATGTCCATGCAGTTGCCTAAACTTGCCTAAGCAGGCAGGTGCTTTACACCGCTGAGCCATCTGGCTGGCCCCTCTGTAAAGTTTTTAATTAATTGATGTCAGTGCTTCCTTTTGCATATGTCTGGGATATAATGATTGCCATTTTAAAATAGAAATTTATTTTTCTTCAATTTTTTTTTAACATTGAAACATTGCTGGGCATGGTGGCGCATGCCTGTAATCTCAGGCAACTGAGGCAGAAGTATTGCCACAACTTTGAGGCCAGCCTGTACTACATAGTGAGTTCAAGGCCAGCGTGAACTAAGTAGTGAAACCCTCTCAGAAACCTATAAAGAAATAATCTTGAAGTGCTATGGATATTTTTGGTGGACATTTTTTACTTTAAATCTTGAGCACATGTTGAAAAACTAAATAATTCAGTCTTGACAATCTTTATTTTTCCTGGCAGCTAGCATTGGATATGTGGAGGAAATTGATGGTTGAGCCACTGCAGACCGTCCTCATCCGAATGCTGCTCCGAGAGGTCAAAAAGTGAGTTCTGATGCATGTTCTGCCCCTCCTGGCCCTGACCTGCTGTTTGTGCTTTAGAAACCATGTAAACTTGCATGACTGGACCTGGCTTTCATTTTATTGGAAAGAACCTTTTTGGTGCTAGGATTTTGAAGTTGTTTTAGTTTTTCCTTTTTAAAAGTTCTAACATGTCTTTGATCTTTACTTACATCTTAATATGCTCACATCTTAATATACTTGGTAAATTGAGTCTTATTTAAGCATATTTATCTGAGGAAAGCATAGTATCTTACTATTTTTCAGTTCTGAAATCCCTTAGACCTTCCAGGCAATGCTCTGAATGATTTGCATATGCCTCCATCTTAAGGATGACCAAGCAGATGATTGTAAGATGGCTGCCTCCTTGACTCAGTGTCATTCTGTATGACTTACCTGTTTCTGTGAGGTCAAGTTGTGGGACAGTAGTGTTCTGTTCTACCCTTGCTTAGAGCAGTTGACTCATGTGAATTTCTGCCTGATCAGAGTTTGAAATGAACAGTTTTTCTCTACAGCTCAGGACATCTTTGGGTCAACACTGGCCTAAATGATTCTTAAGCTTCAGTGTAGGAAATTGAGTGTACTAAGTCAGTCAGACACATGTGATAAAGCCTTAAGTGCTATGTCATGTTATAGGAGTTATCCAACCAGTGAACTGCTATGATAATAGTCTGAATCTACTTTCTTCCAGAAGACACAAATACAGACTCTGCTTAAAGGGAAAAGTAATTTGTCGAATCATTTTTCTTTTTTTTTTGTCTTTTTGACACAGGGTCTCACTATGCAGTTCAGGCTGGCATTGGGCTCACTTTTGTAGCCCAGGCTGGTCTTGAATTCACATCGACCCTCCTGCCTTAGCATCCCAAGTGCTGGGATTACAGGCATGCACCACCATGCCCAGCATAAAAGTACTATTCTTTTTTTTTTTTTTTTTTTTTTT